>JAPYZA010001663.1:0-57264 GCA_030522685.1 Eupelmus azureus
TCCGATATATCCAGAAATTTTTTCGCAAGCTCTCGAAAAATTATGACTGTCGCGATGCGCCGAAAAACTTCCATTTAATCGCTCGCCCGCGTACGTCGAGTAAATCTAATATTTGTAAATGCCCGTTTATCGGGGAGAGCGGCTTCTAGCTTGTGAAATGAGATTTTTTTATACGCTGCAGGCGTGTTTACGTTTTAGCTCGTGTTTACGGAGGGATCACATTTTATGCTTCAGTTTAAATGAAATATCATTAATGTTTATCTTTAGTTAATATTCAGGGAACCTTTAGAATTCTGAGTATAGAAAATTAAAATATGAAATATTTGAAATGAGCACTTCAGTGCTCGCTTATTTCTTTCATATTTTTTTTCTTATAATCTTTAGGCATGTCAAATTTAATATTTATAAATGACTTTGGTTCACAAACATTTATGTTAAGTTTCGTTATATCTTTAAGAATACTTTTCATACATTGAATGTTAAAAGAAAATGATGGTTTGATGTATAGGTAAATGAACATAATATGAAAATTGTATAAATAATGAAAAGAATTTAGTCTGAAAATTATTCACAAAAAATATTACTAAAGTTAAAACAAAAAAAATTAACAAAAATTTTACTGATTTTTAAAAATAAATATTCTTTAATGTTCTGTTCTAGATCGAAATTGGCAATTCACTACACAAACTTTTTTTTTCATAAATAAAAATATACTTTAAAAATCTGATCTTTAAAGATCTGATGTCTGAAACACAAAATAAAATATTAAAACTTTTAAAAAATATTTCACTTTATACAAAATCCGTGTGAAAAATTATCTTAGAAATTAGAATAATTTTCATATTCACAAAGAACATAGGGTTCCATCCATCGAATCTCGCAATAAAATTACCCATAAAAACCTCTCGCAAAAGCACTGTATCTCATCCTAAATTAGGATTCATACCAGCCACATAAAAAAGGCACGCTCGCTCGCAGTACGCGTATAATCTTTCCCCCTCAAATCCATTCATAATCCCGAATCTTCCACTACCGCATGCAAAACACGGCGCCGGCATTCGTATCATTCACATCCAAACACGCCGTTTATACTTTCCGCTCAAACAACAGACCGTACGTTAAAAAAAAAAAATACTGCTTTCTAAATAAAAGCAACGAACTACGTCGATCGTGCGCGTTGATTCGCGGCCAGTGATTTTCTATTCGGCTACTGGTAGTCACTTTTCGGAGTCTCTCTGTGCCGCTGCCGCGAACCGCAATTGTTTGCGAGTGTTCGATTGGACAAAGGCTCGAACGGCTTGCTGAACCAGTCCGATTTAACAGGAAGATTTTCGCCGCAAGCGGAAGCCCCTATTTGAAACTGGGCGAGTGTTTTTTTTTGTTTTGTTTTTGAAGGGTCGGTGCTCCTGACGGCCAGTCCGAGGATTATACGCGTGCCGCTGGAATGCAAATTTGTCGCCGGCAGGAGAAATCGCGTTTTCTCTTTTAGCTCGCGGCTAAAGTCGAGGCTTGTTTATTTTTGCTGGGATGTGCAGCCAGTGGTTTGAGTTATGCGTGGGCTTGACGTTATGTCGCGGAAGGTTTCTGTGGTGTTTTTGGGAAACGTGCACCGTTAGATATCCCAGTCTAATTAGCTCGTGATGTTGGCGCGTTCAAGTAGGTCGCGAGCATCAGTTGCTACGGAGTGAAGAAAAAAAGGCGTATGTTAACGTTTTGGTTTAAGATTCAGGGTAGAAAAAACCGCCTGCATGCTTTTACCAACGTTTTAGGCTGCTTCTGACAGAAATACCGTTTTTTACTTTACAACTTTACTCTTTTCATAAACTCTGGTACAAAGAAAATGTTTTGTTTCTGAAGTTTCACGAAACAGGATATCTTACATAATGAATTTTCTTCATCGTCTGAGAATATCAGCAGTAAAAAGAATTAATTAAACTTCGCTGAGAAAGGAAAATCTTAAATCGTTAATTTATATTTCTTCCCTATACTAGGAAAAAACGGGAATCGAATCAAATCGAGCTATACACGCAATAAAGTTTCAGTCAGTCTCGCTTGCGAGGTGCAAATTGCCCGGTAAATGAAATCTAGCGTCGTCGGTGTCGTCGACAGCAATGCACAAATGATAATTAGAGCTTTCTCGCGAGAGAGAAATTGAACTCGCCTTAAGAAGCACCTCCCGCACTTGAAGAAGAATCGGAACTTTAATTGGCTCGGCGGAGCTTAATTATTCACCTCAATTATTTCTGTGTGCGCGCGCTTGTCTATTTTGCTCTAGCACGCATACTTTTCGAGGCTAGCTATGTGCCAGCAGAGTCGCTCTTAATGAGTGACGTCCTTTCATTACAAGCTACGGCGCGTAATTGTCCAGAGCGTTTGCGAGCCCTTTCGTAGGCAATCTTGCTTTTTTGTGCTGTTTGCGTCGCGGGCCACTTTTATGTGTGCTCCTTCCCTTGAACGCTTTAAGGAGGTAGTTGGTGTGCTTTTTGAAGGGTCGACCTCGCCCGGGATTAAGGAAATGAGAATGTAATCGTGTAATTAGCTAGTGACTGGGATATAGGTTACTCACCTGCTCCACCCAGAGGTTCGTCGTCATTATCTGATTTTTCAGATTCTGAAACAGAAAAGATAATGGAGATTAGAATTTATGTTTCTGTAATGTTGGGATTAGGCCTAATTTAAAAGTTTTATTAATTATCTCTCATTTTAGTTGATATAAAAAGGATAATTTATATTATTTTATTTACTTAAAATATTGAACGATTTCTTAGTTAGGCTAATATTTCGTCTTTTTCTTTCGGAATTTTATGTATCCTCTGACAAACTACTTATGAACTTGAGGTTGTGCATCTTCAGATAAATTTATCATTTTTGAATTTTTATCTTTCAAAAATAACCCTTCAACTTTTAAATAAGTTATATATTATATTTCAAAAAAGTTTTGATAGTATTACTCGAGGTTACTACAGAATAATTTAATGCATTTTTCTTTGAAGAGCAATTTAAATTAGCAAAGTTATCATCTCCAATACTCCTTTCAACTTTAATATTACTATATAATACCTTATAAACTTTAACAAACTCTTCACTGATTCGAGTGGCTTATTCAGGTTTCTTCAACTTGCCTTGCGCATAGCATTTGCACTATATTATAAGTATATTTCGACAATAGTATACTACGTATGAAAAGCTTTCTTATTGTTTTATAAAGCAAAATTCCTTTTCAGCACTACTGTTTAGGTGATGCAGTAGTACGAGCAATTTTGTCGCGTCATGAACAGTGATTTGGCTTTAGCACAGTAAACTGCTTGAAATAGTTTTAAAATTAAATACTGGACGTATACTGCGTTTCATCTTTGTTTATAGAAGCTGCTTTACTTTCAATCTAAATTTGAAATTAAAGTAGTTCAAATATTAGAACCAAATATTATTTCGATTTTGCATTAAAAAATTGTGCTCAAATGAAATCGTTACACAAAATTCAGAAAAATTTAACAATTTCAAGCAGCAAATGAAGTGCACACGCGAAGCACAATGGAAAGTAAGCCGGCATTTCAATACTCGCTTAATCTCGATTCCCGTGCTTACATGCGGTTGAAAAACGCGTTTCCCGCAGAGTGGTAACAACCACCTCATAAAGGCGGACGAGAAGAGCGATCCTCTCTTGCGTGAGAGAGCGCTTTGCCGTGGCACAAAAGAGAGTGGATACGTATATACAAAAAAAGGGCGAGGAGAGCGGCTGTGGAGAAAAAAAAAAGAAAAAAAGAAACGCGCGCCCGAGCTCTACAGCTAAGTGGATGGATGTCCGAGGAAATTTCTTAAGAGCCGCAACTCGAGTTGATATACATGTGCCCCCTCCCCCCCTTCAGAGTGGGTCGAGTGCGTTTTGTATATAGCTTAATTTAATTGCTCTTCCCTCCTCGTTCAATAATGGATACAGCTTTATACGCCGGCCCTAAAATGACGAGGGAAAGGGAAAAGTGGAGAGTTTGTCTGTTTCGAGAATTCCGAGGTCTCCGAGGGACGCTGTTTATGTAGAGAGTTTACGATATTCAAATTTTTTCCATATTGTTTTTTTTTTGTTTTCGAGAGAATAAATTGTTAAGCAGTGGCTGAGTTTGAAGAAAAAAGTTTGGGCGTAAATGGATACTGCACTTGATTAGTCCTTGCTTTATGCAGATCGATGCGTTATTTCGAGTTACGATAAACGAAAATGTGATAAAAAATGTTCATTCAAGAAGGGAGATGTTCAGCAAGTTTATGGCGCATTGAAAAAAGTTATGCTAAAACACTTGGAAAATATACGTAAGGTGCACCCATAAATTGTGAGAGCACATATTTTTTACGATAGAAACAAGTATACATTCACGTTTCGTCAGCCGCAAATGAATGTAAATAAGATAGATTTCTTGAAAATGGAGATTAAAACGTTCTTCCATCCCCTTTATCGAAAGATAGTATTAATGCTTCATTTTATTCTCATCCTTATCTTTTTAAGTAAAATCCCAAGATTGTCACAAATAAAGCTTCGCCTTAAAAAAACCGTAAACCTTCCCAAAGTTCTTTTCCAGCCAAAAAAGTCTTCAGCGAAACCAAATCGCCGATTCAACAGATAAGAAAACGAAAAAATTCCGGCAAGCATCCGCAATCTGTATAAAGGCCCGCGCGGGCGTATCAAGTAAACCCGATAAAGCTCCGAATCCGATCAACTTCTTCTACAAAAAAGAGAGTGAGAGAGAGAGAAGCTCCAACCATTCCAATATAAATTCCCATGAAACAAATCCCAAAACGCTTGTGCCTTCGGAATTTATTTCGCGCGCGGGGCTAATGTTTCTGTTGCTAGTGCCCTATACGTGCGTTCTTGTGTGTACGCGGCTCTTACAATTGCAAATTTTTCCAGGCCCCTGAATTTCCAATCTCGAGTCAAGTGAGAGAATGAGAGAGAGAGAGAGAAAGAGAGAGAGAGAGAGAGAGAGAGAACGACGTCGACGACGACTTGGAACGAGAAAAGAAGCGGGCAAAGAAAGAAGGAAAGTGTATCATTCAGACAGAGAGAAAGAGAGAGAGAGAGAGGGGGGGAGAGGTAGAGAGAAGAGCCAATGACGAGGCGCGCAAGCGCAAGCGCCAGGGCGCCAACTCGTTTTGAATGCGAAGAGACGACTCGACCTCCTTCCCGCTTCGTTAATATCGCGCCGCTCCCCGCCGCCACCTAAGCTTCGCAAACACGCCCGTAAAAATATTCGGCCGGGAGCGAGAAAGAGAGAAATGCATCGCGCCGCCTCTCTCTTTCTCTCTCTTTTTCTCAGCGCCGCGACGAGTCACTTCAATTCTCTAGACTCTTCCTCAGCTTCTCTCCCTCTCGCTCTACCACTTTAGACACGACTCTGTGCAAGTATAAAAGTTCAAGTTTTTGGTTTCGCGCTAGGTGTATATCATTCAAACTCTTTAAAGTGCTCGTGCGAACGAGAAGAATGAAAAACGCTGTGTAGCTCAGCGAGTACCGGGGCAGATTTTGAGTCGACCGAAAATTATTTACACGTGTTAAGAGAAGAGTTTGTATGTTATGAAAGTTTTTTTTTTAATTAGCCACTTATAGGGTAAGGTACATCTGAACTGTTACTGAAAAATCTGTAAAAAATTTGGGATTGCAAGTTGAAAGTTGATTAAGTTTAGAAAGAACATTTTTGATATTTTTATTTATTAAAAAATAAGCAATCCAAAAGCTTAAGTTTTGAGCTTGGCCTCGTAGACATTGAGTTTTTGAGTTAATTTATTTCTAAAGTGTTTAACATTAACAAGTTCATTTGATAAGAAGAAAATTTTATTTTATTAATTTGTTCCTAGAATTTGTATTATAGGTTTACAGTAATTTATTTAAAATAAAAATTTGAGTTCCAGGAACATGTCGGATCTAATTATAGATTCTGTTATTCGAAATCTATTTCGATATACAATCATTAAAACCCTCCGCTTTCGAACGTATAAATCAATTGTGAACATAAAAACAGTATTCAGACATACCAATGAGAAATGAATATATGGAGTAATGAAATCGTGACAATAACGTTAACCGATAAATTTATTACTGGAAAATGAGAACGGACGATGTAAATGTTATTATTATTAAAATACAAATACAAGTTACATTGATCGTTCTTTATTTGTTGTTTTTAATCATTGACAAACATCATTATTATAAGTAAGCATGATCTATCGATAATTTTGTTAATCTTTGAAATTACAAAAACACAGTACACTGGATTTTTCTTATAATAATAAAAGAAAACATTAAACCATAATTATAAATCGTTTTTATAGAATCATTTACATGTATAACCACCACTCCATTCACACTAAGATTTTAAATAAATAATAACTTCTTTCCACGCCATAACCAAGCGCGCTTATCTCCACTCTCCAAAAGCTTTTCCAAGCTCGCCCCGACAAACATCAACTTCATCCGAATCAATTATGCGCGTCCCTCCGAAACACATCAAGGCCCCTCATTAATTAGGGATTCACGTCCACGGGAATTCCCCGGCGGCGGCGGCAATATCACCGCGAGATCATCAATAACAATGTAACTAAAAGAGATCCCAGAGCCACACACGAGTCAGCCTCACGATTTAGCTTGGCGCGCTCGTTAATCTTGCGCGCACGCACGGCCAAAGTACCGAAATATGAAGCCGGCCTTTTACCCGGCTGCCCTTTGATAATCCTTAATAACCTTTTATTATCCCTGAATTCTAGCGGTTTTCATCGTTAAATACTAGCCAAGAGAGATAGAGAGAGAGAGAGAGAGAAATAACTTTCCGCGCGGCGAGGCGGAAACTGCCGGGCGCTCGCACTCTCAAAAGCCTCGGACCTACGTGGTGTCTGTATATATACAGCAAAGTGTCCCGCGCGGATGAATGGAAAGGCCGCGCGCTTAGATGGAGATATTACACGAAGGAGGCAGGGTGGAAGGGGGGCAGCGATATTACAGCACGGCCGCTTTTGCCGAGCTCTCACGGCTCGGCCGAATGAAAGAGCGCGGAGAGTCACGTAGCCGCATAATTCACGCGTTACCTTCTTGATCTGCCGGGGCAGCCGCCTATATAAATAAGCGAAGGAGGGCTTCTTCTTCTTCTTCTTCTTCTTCTTCTTCGTGGGCGTGTATGTGTATGGACGGCGCACGTCCTCGTTTCTCATTTGGGTCGTTGAGCCGGCCTCCGCCCCTCGCGCATCGTCTTTGTATATAGGTTCGTCCGTAGGCCCGTGGGGCTAATACGCGTTTATACGGCCGAGTTGCTACGTAGACGTGGATTTTGTTTGCTCGAATTTTCTTCGCTCTTTTCGCTTCGCCTTTCTGTGCCAATTGATATAAAAAAGGCTACTTTTCGGCGACGTTGAAAGGGCCGTTATTTGCTTATTTTTGTCGTAGATTGTTTGAACGAGTCAATGCTGATTTAATGGAGTAAATGTATTTTTAATTTAATATATGCTTATGTACCCCAATAAATTAACAGAATTGTAAAATACTTTATATAACATTTGCTTCAAATGATTGCATAAAGTGGTGGCAGAGGTGAGGCGATTCTTGAAATGATCTATTCTATAAATATTTAATGAAAAAATTTTCAAATGATGCAGCTCATGTAGATCATGATTCAGTACAATTCAATGAGGATACAGAGTTTTACTCCAGGCCAAAATTTTCGGTAAAAAAATTTTATTTCCCCACATTGCCAGCTACATAAAAAAAAATTTCAGCGCACTTGAGCTCAAAGCCGAGCAGAAAGAAGCCGACTCCCTCAAAAACAAAACTCAAAACCCAAATTGTTCTCCACACATCTCACTCCCCTCGCTCACCCCAGCCTCTTTCCACCACCCCCGCAGTCCAGTCGCATCGTAACATTATATTTTAGCGTCGCGCGCACGAACGACCCACTTTCAGCGGGCGCCGACTGCCGAGAGGGACACAGAGAGAGAGAGAGAGGGAGAGAGAAAAAAAAGACAGCGCGCATTTCGTTGCCGCGAAAACAACGCGATATATACAGCCGGCGCACTCGAAAACGGATGCCCATGAATAATGTACAATACGCGAGAGCGCGGCCCTGGATTTTCGAGCGAGAGGCAAAAACGGAGGAAGGAAATAATATGGAAGGAGGAGCGCGTTACGTCGAACTGCGAGCGCTGATGACGTGGACATAGGAGGGGGCTGTCTTTTTTTTCCCCCGTCCTTTCGAAAGCGACCGCGAGGCTCCGCACAAAGTGCCTGGCGTTTTATTTATTGCGTCGGCGGGTAAGCGCCAAGTGCTCGAATGCGCTTTTCGCGTTACGAATTTTTAAGGACGCTGAAGCTCACGAGCCCGGTTTTTTGCCGGGCGCAGTTTTATTCCCTCGCATTTCATCGCTGGGAAGATACAATTCGTGCAGTAGGATTCTAAAACTCCGCCGAGTTTGAAGCTATTAATCAGGACGATACAATGTGCAGCCACGAGTAACGCACCCTAGTTTTGGGAAATTAGAGCAAGTACGAAAGCATCGAAGTCCGATTTTATACGCAGTGGTGTTTGTTTCTTTTTTATAAATCACAAGCGATCGCGCGGAAAAGTGGCGCGATGCGGAAGCTGGAAGGCCGGTACTCGCACAATGCAGAGTTACGGGCCATGGTCAATTACAGCGTGACAAATAACGCGCAAAAAGCAGCTCGCTACACACAACACGCTGGCCTGTCGATGATTACTCCCAATTTCATTACTATGTATGCGTTCGTAGGAGTAGCTCCCTTTTTCTCTCTTTCTCTTTCTCTCTCTGCCCCTAGCGGAGCCTTCATTTGCATCTTTTTTGCAGCAGCAGCGCAAGCTCCCAAAATGCTTACTCAGATTTATGGATTACGCGTGGGTTTATTTTACCGTCGCGTAAGCCGATCGTACGAGAGTGTATACCGCACGCACGGATAATTCATTTAAACGTTCGCGCCGTTGAATTATGTAGAAAAAGTATTTATTATCGAAATGACTGGATGCTGCGTTGGAGAGTGCGAGAGTGGTTGAAATTCCATTTTTCGCTCGGGCCCCAGTGGACTCTTAGTAATTGAAGATTAAGCGTGATTGGAATAAGCTTTTTGGCAAGCTTATATAAAACATTTATTCCGTTTTAATCACATTTACTGCGGTGCTGAGCTGGAGATAATTTTTCCTCGGTACGTAAAAATCTTTCATTTTTTTTCTCAACATCAAATTATGAATGCAACTCTATTTACAGCTATCTCGAATTACGCCGGATTGCAAGGAAAAAGCGCGAGAAGGAAACATTATCGTGCAGCACGTACGTGGAAAACGAGCGAGCGTACATAGCTTATCGCGACAGTTTTGTCAAACCGGCGTGGCAGAGCCGACATAGCAGCCCCCGAGGGCCGAACTTCCCTGCGCTCGAGCTTGTATTTCTATATACACACGCACACACGCATCTGAGATCTCGTCCGCCATGAGAGTTCGAGGATCTTTTAATATTCCATACAAGCGGCGAAGAAAGACTTTAATATTTCTGCGCGCGCTCGGCGAGAACGAGACTCGTCGGACTTCCCAAGAAGCGAGAGAGTAGGATCATTCGAAGTTAGTTTGCCGGCTCGCTGGAGTTGGCCGCGCGTGCGCGCGCTCGTTTCAGTTTGTTTCTGAGCTGTTAATTTTTTATTTCCCAGCCGCTTACGCGCGCTCGCGAACTGCTCTTAATGGAAGAATTATTATCTGCTTTTTTAAGCTTCTTCGTGGTTGGGTTCTCAGCTTGAAACGTGCCGAGTTTAACAGTTATTATAATTGTTTATATAACAGTTTTATTCATAATCTATTCTTTTTTTTTTAATTTCATCATATTGCGAGGAAAATACATGTATTACACGATGTCTTATTCATCCACTCGTTCATTTATCATTTGCTCGGTAATGTGCCGCGGTAAACTCTTACAAATTGCAAAAGCTTTGAAAATGACGGCTTTTTTATCTGGAGGCACAGTGCACCGTTTTCATCCACGATACTAACCATGCCTCCTAGCGTAGGTTGGTTGCCTTCTTCTCATAGTCAGAGGCTGAGAGCGCACCTAGTTCTCTCTCTTTCTCTCGCTCGTTCGCTCGGTCATTGATCAAACACTATCTGTTTATCCCCACCTGAAATTCCGGACTCACCCACAAGTCTCTCGGCTGAATTCACAAAAATCGCCGTCTCGATGTAACAGTATATATATATTCCATTATTAATAAACTACTTAAATTTTTCGATAAAACAATCTCTTATTTCAATAAAACAAACTGCATCTTTTATTACTACCTTTACAAGCGTCACGAAAGAATTCATTTAAAACGCCACCGAGCCACCATGCCAAATTCAAGTAAGCAAGCCCTACCCCGAAGAGCCGCGAAAATGAATTTTCGAAACGGATCCCCTCTTCCGCCGTAAAGCCACACAGCACCGCAGCAGCACTTAACCTACACAGCGTGAGAGCGCAGAGCCCTCCGTACCAGCGTGCGAGCGCGAGTTGGCTGCAGGCTTCAAGTGGGTTATCGCGATAATTACGCCCCGTGCTGTCTCGAGCACACCCCGTGCTGCCCCCCCCTCTCTCTCTCACTGATTAATTGGGAGTGGGGGTGAGGCTGCTGCTCCCCCGGCCGTTTTTCTCTCGCGAGCTGCTCTCGCTCGAGTGCAGCGCCGGCGGTCGATCGCGAATATAATCTCCCGAATAAGCAGGCCTGAAAGACAGGCCCTCGAGACTCCGAGGGCCTGTCGAGAGCCGGTTCGAGCTCGTTGATTTTTTCGACGCGGGATGAGCCGGGCTTTGTGCTCGAGGGCTTTAATTAACGGGAATAGTGAAAACGATGTTCGTTTATCGCTTTTTTTTCTTTTGTTTCATTTTTATTTTCTTTGTTGTCGCTTTGGTAAGATGCGCGCTGAGTTTACGGAGGATTCACGACGTTGTATATCATTGCGCTAATGCAGAGTGGTCGATGGTTGGAGGCTTGGGAAAGGTTAAAGAAGCTTCTTGGGTTTAATTCAGCTTCGAAATTTAAGTAAATGTTTTGAGTTTATTCAATTGCTGAAAATATCAATTGAGCCGAATTTCCTGTCCTTTAAAATCTTGAAATTATTAAAGAACAAAATAAAGATAATTGCTTTTTAAATTTCAATTAAATAGCTTGGTTATTTTCAATGAAGACTTGACTGAAATTTTAATAGCAGTCGAAGAATTAATTTTGCTTTACTGTTTTTTTTTAACCTGTGATGCGAGCTAATGAAACATTCGGATTTGCATAATAATAAATGAGGAAAATTCTGCATTGACTGACTTTCAATTAAATTTTTGTTAACTTTCGATTAATTTTTTTCCGTTAACACTATAAATTTATAACGCCAATAAACGGTAATAAATAAAACATTTATAAAAATTTTATACTGAATTTTAGTTATCTAAAAAACACTCTTAATATATCCAGTTATACTGACACGGACACAGTTTATTATCAGAATTCAATATTTAATTATTTTTTTAAGCTTTTAAATAGATTTATTTATATGAGATAAAATTTTATTTCTAAAATTAAAAAAAAATAGTAATAAAATACGTGAACGCTAGAGCATAAAATATAGAATTATAATTCACTCGATTAAAATCTTAATCCCGCCTTCTGTTCAATTCATCAAAACCCAGTGCCACGCCGCTATCCTAAAAATGTTACTTCATCAACCCCCAACACTCAACACCCCGCTAATTCAGCCAGCCCGAAAATATGAAATAATAAAACATCTATCATCCCTGCCACCCTAGCCACATCTCCATTCCCGTCATCCCTCATAACATTACCATTCCGAAAATAGCATCTCTCCATCCTTACGCAACTCGGCCTCTCGCACTCAGCTCTCGCTCTCTCCATTATTTCGACTGGCCCTCGAGCTCGCTATGGTAATTTTTGCGGCTACGAGCGCGCGCGAGATCCATTCCAGCGGCCTCCTGGCAATACACACGCGCGCCACTCGGAAGAGAATCCATTTGGCGGCGGTAGCGCTGGTTACGAGGCGCGCATACGCGATGCACCTATCCGATAATGGAGAGAAGCAGTCGAGACGCGCGCAAGCTACACACGTGCGCCGTGTTAGGCTTCGGCGCGTGTAGTTCGAGAGACGTCGATTGTTTCGCCACATGATCGGAGTAATTACGTCGAGTGAGCTTTTTACGGGGAGCTTTTGGGGACGGGGGATTAATTTTAGGGCGATCCAGAGTCGGAAAGTTGGCGCTTGGAAAAGTTTGCTCGGTCGATGCTTTCCGACTGGTTGCGTGCACGCGCGCGCCAAGCACAAAGCGCGCCGTTTACTTTTGCCCTCTTTAATTAAAAGTTATGGCTGCTTTGGGCATGGCTTTTATTGCCGCTCGTTTTCGCCAAGCCCGTGTGGGATATTATGTGGAATTTCGGAATGAGCGCTGAGGATCGTTAACGGATTTTGCACTCCTGTTTTCGGTTTGTTCAAAATTTAAGTAAGCCGACGAACTAAGTTTTGAGGAAGTTTTTTGGGCTGACTTTATACGTTTAAATTTTAAGATGTTTTGAAAACAAAGTTTTGATTAGATTAACATTTTATAGGACTGAAGGTAGATTAAAGTGCGGCTTATAAGCATGATTTTTACTTGCCTGAAACATATTTGTTTACTTTTTTTAAGCTCTGGAATTCGCTTCGTAAATTGGAGAAAAATTGTGATTACACATATACGAGAATTGAAGTAGAAAAAGGACGGGTACGGTTCGACAAATGTAAAAGGAAGCACAGCTGCACTTGCCAAGTGAAAATGTAAAATTAACCCACTTTTTTTCAGTTTCCCCAGCGGATTAAGTAATTTTTTTTATTCCATATTTCGTGTGTCCTTTTGGCATATGTAGGTCAGAATATGTTTGCATAATGGGAGGAAATCCACGTATGCATATTCACCACTGACGCTCCGCACTTACTTTTTCATCGAATAGAATTTATTTGATCAAAATCTATCGCAAAAATGGACACGTTCGTACACATCACGAAAAAAAGATTTATTTCAACAGATAAAATTGATCGCCCCATCTTCATCTCGAGTAAAAAGCAATGCTTTCTCGCATGCTCAAAACGGCACTAGGCGGGTATGCATATCCACGCACATTTCACCGCATTGTGAGATTAAAGTGGAAGCAGCCTTTTCGGCTCCACTTTTATTTTGCGCGCTTTGCCAGGTCCGAGTCCGCCTTTGTCTGCGCCCACGTGCTGCTTTTGCCTTCGCATTTTTCGCGAGCGACATTCACCTAACACGCGATTCGGTCCAAGAGGGTACTTTAATTTTCTTGGATTGCCGCGCGCTGCTCGAGCTTTTCTTGACGAGCGCGAGTCGGCCTTTGTTGGCGCGAGCGCCGAGGAGAACGGTTAATTGGGGTTGAATGGGTTTTATGTCTTACACTTTGTTTCTGGGTTATTAAAATAGCTCGAGTGTTTAACGAATTGAATGTTTGGTTGTAGGGAAAGGATGGATTTGTGGCAGGATTATCGAGGGGGAATGATTATTTAATTGTAATAAGGCCAATATGTGATTAAAATTATTTTATTGGTTTTAATTTATTTGTTAGTGTTTTTTCTTCCAGATCAAACATAATTCAGATTATTTAAAATTTTCTTTAGAAAGTTTTTGGGCATTTAATATATATCACAAATAAATTCGAAATCATAATAAAGGTATATACTTAACAAATTATTTATTTTTAAAATTCTATTGTTACATTTTATGTATTCAATATTAACATTTCTTGATGTTACTTTATAGAAGAATTCTGCCATAGTAAAAACCTCTTTCGTAAATTAGCACTATAATTCGGAGAAAAACAAAGCTGCAGTACTGCAGTTACTTCTTTCATAAAGTCAGATTTACGAGTTATTTTTTGACTAATCGTAGTAAATTCACAAATGAGCCTTAAATTCATTTTGATTCATTTTGATTTCGCGCTTCAATTATGTAACAAGCCCGCGCTGACGGCCCGTTATTTATTTGTTTTCACCCAGCGTGGTTATTGGCTGCTAATACATGATTGCAGCCTGCAAATTATTATCATCCTTCAGATAAATGTGCCACTAATACATATATGCCAAAATACTCGGAGCCAATTCAAACAGATAAACATTTAAAATGAGCAATTTGCAAACTTATAGCTCAATAACAAATTTGTCTAATATCAATCCGCCACTACCATGACCAACTGTCCTCGCATTCGCTTTGTCTATAAAAATGTTTTGTCACCGGCGATAAATTTGTATCTTTTTCAGTAACAACATAATAAAACGCCTCTTACAAAAAGCGAACGACATTGTAGAGTGATCCTACTCCTCTCCAGCAAGCCTATACGCTCTCTCATTCAATACAGGAGATTTCCGATATCCCGTGCTCAGCGGCACCGTCATTCCGGCAGTCGGCGATTTCGCGTTAGGCCGGGAGAAACTCATTTGGAAGCTATTCAAAGACGACGCTCGATATTCGCAAATGCGCGAGTATATAGCGGCCCTGGACCACTCGTCGGCATCCCACGAAACTTCAATGCATGCGCGATCTGATGAGCGATTGATTTCGGACGGTTGACAGGCAGTCTGCATGAACTGTGCTTTTGGATTCTCTCCGCGCGTCTGGGCTTTATGATGCCTGTTTTATGCCGTTAATTTATACTGAATTTACTTTTTTACGTGGATTAGCAAAAGCCTTTCGAGCCATGAAGTTTGACCCCAATCATAGAGTAAACGTATAAAAAGATTGAAAATACAGTTGCTGCAAGTAAACTAGGAATCCCTACCGATAATATAACATTCTAAATTTTGAAACACATGGTACACTCGATTAACTTCCATCGCCTCTCTCGCAAAGCTTTTTCGTTCAATTTATGCACAAAATTAGAGTCGACCGTACAGGCCCAAAGAAGAAGCGGGCGTCTTAATGTTTAAACTCGTAATCATCTTATACCCCCCAGTTAAACTTTCACTAATTATCGCATTCAGGACCGGACAAAGGGACGCGGACGCATCTCCATCTCCTCAGCGAGAACCAGATACGCTAAAGGTACTCGCGAAAGAAACGAGACGAATTAGTCTAAGTAAAGACGCGTATAACAGCGCCGGCTGTTTACCCAGAGCCGACATCGCGGCGCCGGAATTGCATTAAAGCAGCGCGCGAGCGCTAGCTCGTCAGGATCCAGACGCTACATCATAAATACATACATAAGACGCGACCCACAACAACGTAGCGTAAGGAGCGTCTCGAGACTCGAGCGAATTTACGCGCCGGCATTTTATGACTATTTGCGCCTCGAGGCGAGAGATGAAGTCGCGTCGCGGATTAATTGGGTTAACGCGATCCGGCTAAAAAAAGCTGCGGGGCGAGCTTGATGAGGGGTTAAAGTTTTTACGAGCCATGTGCGCTGAAAAGCTGGCTTTGTTGTGTTTTATGATGGCTGCAGCTTTTGAAAGGCCGGTGTGGCTTATTACCACGGCGCGAGCGTGGTAAGGGCGGTTATATTCGGGAGAGGGTTTAAAGGGAGGGAGGCGTTGTATTAGGCTCGTTTTCATCGAAATAGCGAGCGGCAAGTGGACGCTCGGATAACGAGAAATGCAAATCGAGTCGCGGCCAAAGTTTGTGGCGCATTGGATATTATAGCGCTAAATATTAATCAGCGGTAATAGCGCGGCGCACCAATGCCGACTGTTACTACTGATTAATGCACGCACCGGCGCGATTACATAACATCGATTATAGTCGGTGTTTTCACGGAGCTAATTAGGTTTCCGTTTTCAGAGTACTTAGGAAGACTCAAAATTGACATTCATCTATAATATTATAAGAGAAATATATATTGTCCGTTATTTTGTAGGAGACATAGAGTATTTTTTTCTATATTCATTCATGAACGTAGATGGGATAAAAAACGATCGCAAGTTGAATTTTTCATTGAGCGTAATGCTCTCACTTCAGCACGTTTTTTCTCCTCGGAAAAACGAAGTTCAAAGCCTGCCTACTCGTCTTCTTGCCTGTTAGAAATTTATAAGAGCCCTCTTCAGGCTGCCCTCCTGTAACTTTGTTCCGGCTCAGCTAAGGTCCTATTAATTTTCCACTCCAGCCACTCTCCTCTACGCTCTCGGCTATAAAACTCCTTCGAATTTAGCATAGTACTTTTGGAAAAAAGAAAGCGTTTATCTTGGGACTTGAAAAAAAAATCTCTCCCGATATATATCAACCGCGCCTCGGAAAATCTTCAAAATGGAGAATTTAGCATGGATCGGGGTCACGCGTGGGTGTCGCCGATATTTACGTAATTATCGTAGAAAGCGGCCGCCGTAGATCATCGTTACACGAGCGTACGCGGCTGAACTCGGCACTTTTCATTACTCGCCGGGGTAAACTGGTTTGCGGGCCGCGCGCGCATGCTTCATTTTTCATCGGCAGGCGAGCCTGTGGAGTGGCTGACTTGGCGTGATTCGAGCGATACGAGGCCGTGATTGAGTTTGGCATAGATTTTGTTTATGGGATAATTCGACGAAATTACTGAGATTAGAGTGCAAATTAGTAGGACGGCTTTTAGAAAAGTGCAGAGATTAATGGTACCGTAATTTATGAAATTTCAATTTTTGTTAAAATTATTTGGAAATTCATTGGCATTTGTTTTTCAACAGAGGTTGCTCTCTTCGACATAAATTATGCCGAGTGTACAACAGTAGTAAACAACAAAAGAAAATTTTGTATTATTTCATGCGTCTTAGCTTAAAACTAACAATCTTAAAATACCAAAAGCCTAATAACCTTTCTCAAAAATGCCGAAATGTTTTAATGCGATAAGAACGCAACTCACAGAGCAACAGTGAAAGTCCATTATCCGGACCATTTCAACGCTGCGCATCCATCCATCAGCTGGCTTTTACCGCATCTCTCGCATCGAAAAACCTTAATCTCCCCGCGTGATATGAAAAAAACTCCTTGATGACGGGCGAGGAAAATAAGAAACAAACGACGTCGCGGAAGAGAAAAAGCAACCGGGCGAGCGATTACCTCCCACCATCCGACAAAAGAAGTATGGTGAGAGAGTTAGAGAAGGTTTAGGGTTATCATCAGTATAATGTGGTGTAAGGAAATTTTTTTTATGGAATATATTTATGAGTGAGTTGTATAATATTAGTCACGTCTGAAAACATTGGTACATTTCGAGAATTGGGATGACAAAAAACTACGATCTTTAATTCTTCATTATGTAAAAGTCGAACTGTGTGAAAAGTTTCAAATGATATTTTTCTGTGTAGAAAATCGATCGAGCGAGCATAGTAAACGATTTTTATCATCTTCAAACATAGCATTGTACTTACTCTTGCGTTACTCACAAACTTTCTTAATTGAGCCAAGCGTACACGCTTAAAGAGCTAAACGTTAAGCGTAAAGCTCCGTAGGATATAGCACAGGGTGCGAGATACTTCGTGTAAGAAAAGTTAGCCGCGCGCGAGGCTCCATTGTTGTGAAAATTAAGAGAAATGTAAATCGAGGCATTTGCATGTCGGATTACGTTCGCGGAGCTTTTAGCACGAAAAAAATCGAGCCCTCTAAGTTGAATGTCGCATGGGAGCCAGAATGCGTTTAGTTTACCGACGGGCAGAGGTCCGCTGGGTGCGTTTTTTGTGTTCTGAGCTTTTCTTTCAAGGCTTCGTTTAATCGATTTTAATGAAGAAGTGGTTAGCTAGAAACGGTTCAAAATATCTTTTCGGAAGGCTTTCTATGATTAAATTATTAAGTAAATTTTTTGATACTTTACAAAAGATCTATAAATTATGATAATTAAGGTAGTCTCAATGTAATTCCACTGCACTTGACTTCCCTCCAAACAGGTAATTTTAATCAAAAACCTAAATATTAACGAACCCAGCCCTCTTTAAAAATGAGAATGGAGCTCAAGCTGTCCAACCTCGCCCCCGCTTAACAATGCGAACCACAGGGCGCATTAGCTACGAGTCGCGTAACGAGCCGCTCGGTTGAAAGAAAAACAGAGAGCAGCGCGCCGCTAAATTAGCTTCATCCGCGCGAGCTCGGGGCTCATGAATTATGTTCTTAAACGAAGTTTGCTCGCGATACTTTGAACCAGCGTCGTAGGAGCTTTTAACTCGATCAGCGCGCTGCCAGGCCGAGTGCATAGTTTCGCTCGTCGACGGCGCCGCCTGAGCATGCCGGGCTTAATCCAATCTTGTCGGATGTCTGTACTTGCGTCTTGGATTGTAATTCGCTCTCGTCGAGCTGACGCATGGCGAGCTCGTTTATTTTCGGGGGTATAGTACCGCATTGGCTGATCGAATTGAATTTTGGGAGGTGCGAGAGGCGATTGTTTGTTTTGGGAACGGGCGTGAGGAGAGAGGGGACTACTTGTCGGAGGACGGTGGGATGGTTGGGTAGATGAGAAAAGGTGAAGCGGTCTGGTTTTAAACTTGGATGAGTTATTCGGTTGATTGATGTGATTTTTTTTTAGGGAGGAAGGTAGGTTTGAGGCAACTTGTAACTCTCATCATTACCAATGTTTACATAAGAAATCCAGTTGTCATTATTTAATTATAATTTAAAAGTTTTAAAATATTAAAGGGGAGTTTCGTAAGAACTTAAAAATATATGAAAAAATTGGATCTCTGCAATTGTTGGTAACAAGATTAGTCTTGCATTTAAATTAGTCTACCTTATTATTTAAAATTTGCATTTTTCATTAACAATTTACATATTTGTAACAAAAATTAGTTTTAATAATTTCTGTTTTATCTACTTTTATTTATTTAGACTCGCAGCTCACCAGCGCTACTCGTCAATAAACAAACAATCCCAGCGGGCTCTGTGCATTATCAACGGTGCATCCATAAATTCCGCGGGTACGATCTGTGTGTAGCTTGAGCGTGAAGCTGCATTGCTCGGCACGTTCGGCACTAAAAAAAAAAGAACGTCGGTTTGCGCGAAACGAAAAGAATTGGCGCTCTTCGCCGTGTACGCGAACACTCGAACCGCTTTACGGTCTGGCGTTCGACGTTTGGGCTCTTTAATTAGAGACGTTCTCTCTCTCTCTCTCTCTC
The DNA here is from genome assembly GCA_030522685.1 of Eupelmus azureus. Lineage (NCBI taxonomy): Eukaryota > Metazoa > Arthropoda > Insecta > Hymenoptera > Eupelmidae > Eupelmus > Eupelmus azureus. The sequence continues at coordinate 19,107 of JAPYZA010001663.1, forward strand.
TCTCTCTCTCCTAGTCCCAATGGCACTCGAGTTCGATCGTTTGCAGCGCGGAAAAAAGAGATAGAAGATTCGGAAAAAGCTAGGGGAGAGAGAGAGAGAGAGAGAGAGAGAAAGAGAGAGAGAGAGAGAGAAAGGGAGAGAGAGAGAGAGAGACATGAAAGGGAAAAGCGAGCTAGTGCAAAGAAATAAAAGAAGAATGTGGTCAGGTACGGTCGTCCGAAGGGGTGGAGCAGGGAAAATACATGGACGGGACTCGTTAGGGGAGTTCTATTGGGATATCGATAGCCGGACTTACAATTGTAGAATAGGTATAGATGCCTTTTTAATTGCCGCGCCAGTCGCTTCTGATGGTCATTAACGTCCGATATGCGCGCTTTGGTACGGTTAAATGACTAACGGCTATCATATTATCCAGTGAATAATCATTATGTGATTCATTATAATTAATTTTACAGTATAATTCTTTTATCTATAAATGAAATATCATCTAAATCAGAAAACTGTAAATCATATTAAAAAATTAGTAATTTTGTGGCACGCCAACGCATTAAATATACATTTAAGAATCATAATGTAACTTAAAGAAAAAAGCTGATTAAAGCATCGATAATAAGGCTACAGTTTGCAATCCTCTCTCTTTATCTTTCACTCCAAAAATGTAAATTCCAACCAATCGCACACTGCGTCCAGTCTGCACGCGCATACAGTGCAAGCTATCCAAAATCGCCCAATCGGATAGTTCTCTCTCCGCTTTCACGCAGTAGTATAGGCCGCTCCCGCGCTGAATTACCGAGAAAATATCGTCATTGGCCTGCGCGCACCCCTCGATGTTATTACGCGACCAAGCCCTTATCACAAGGGTAAATACAGCGCTGCGAATTGTGGAGGGGAAGGGGGATAGGCAGTGCGTCAGGTAGCACGAATGGAGGAATTCTATGGACGGGGGGAGAGTTGGTGCGACTCTTTTCGAAGTTTTCGAGTTTTCAAGGCTGTGTGGAAGCGATAATGACGTGGAATTTGAGTTTAATCGAGCGGATAAGATGCATGTACTCCGAGTGCGGGCATTTGGAGAAAAGTGATTTCCGATAAGTAACGGTAGTATAAATTATCATGTTTGTAAATCATCGGTTATTGCTAGTGTGTAATTGATGTATTAGAATAGTTTATATTTTCTATTCGATAAATTTTGCTTTCAAGAATAATAAAATAGTTAAACTATTTTAAATCGATTTCGAGATCGATGCGATCAAATTCCTTTGATATCTGAACCAAAGCCTCATCAAAACTTGGCATGGAATCCACCAGCAATAAATAACAGTCAAAGCATCGCGCTTTCATAATCCATTGTCAATTCATAATAAATCAATAAAAAAGCTCGGATTAAATCCTTCCTCTAGTCGCAGAAAAAATTTCCAAACCCAATCCTCAACGCATCGCCCATCAAACTACCTCGAAATAGCTTACACACGGAAAAGAGAAAAAGGGAGAGCCGAAGGATGATCATTCGGTCAACGCAATTTGTCGATGTGCTTTTTTTCTGCGCAATGTGTACTTCGTGCTCGTGAGTTCCACAAGAGGTGGGAGGAGGCACGTTATGCAAATCACGCCGGGGCGGTCGCAGTCGCAAGTAGGACGTAGTAATTGGACTCTTTTTCGCTCGAGCCCCACCACTGCACTCGATCTCGCGCCTTCTTTTTAGCGTTTTTATCTTTACGGCGTTACTCACAATGCGAGTTACAGATGAGTGCCTTATTAACTGCAAACGTAGTTGGCCTGGGCGAGAGTCGAGCTTGTTGTAATGAGACATTTAAAGCGCAAGGTTTTTCTAAAACTGTTTTTGCTTCGTTTGTTGAGGAATATTAAGTTTAAGAGCTGAGGCACGGAATAAGTTTATATTACATTTATTCTGCATTAAAATTACAATCATCTTTTTAAAAATTATCTTAGTTTTAGAATAAAATCGTTCATTATTATTAGTTTATAATTGTATATAATGTAAATACAATTTTTTGGATTCCTTGTCCTACCCAAATTCCATTCATTCAATTCGGTAAGCATACTCTGCCATATGTTTTCTGCTTTTTTAAAATTAGATCTTATTATTTACTTTTAAATAAAACTTTCAAACATCGCAATCTACACGAGTAGCAGAACCATCTAATCCGAACAATTTTAATCATAAAACGCACGTCGAAAGAAGAAGAAAAAGAAGACGCGGTATAAATTGAATCAGATATTTTTATCATACCGTCCGTCTCGCGTGCCATTTTTTAAAATGCATCCAAAATCCCTCTTGACCCGAGAATCACATCACCACACACAGGTATACGTGTACTTCATTTGCTCTCTTTCTCTCGGTTAGTAGGTGTTGGCGTCGCATCTCTTTTTCTCGTCGCGTCGCCGCGTCACGTCGAGCCCAGGCTCGAGCGAAATTAGCCCGGAAATACAAGTGAAGAAGATATTTCCTTCCTCGTTCCTCTTTTTATTCCCGCTGACTCGGCGGATTTAATTAAAGCTCTTTAGGGACGGCTGAAATCCGGCGCGAAAGCAATTTTCGGATTCAACTCACGAAGCAAGGGTCTTTTCTTGCTTCTGTAACAAAACCGTATTGGCATGCTAATATTAAAATGATATTGGATTCGTACTAGAACAATATCAGCTTAGTATTGCAATAATATAAGAGTAGTATTAGAATGATATTGGATAAATATTAGAATAATTCAATACCTCAATATTAAACCAATATCGTTCTAAAAGTGCTCCTGCATTGTTGTAATACTGGTTGTAATACGTATCACCTCATTGTTGTAACAAGCTTGAAAAGCTGAAATATCTATAAACAAGCCTTAAACATCGGCAAAGTATCGCGATCCCCTAGATACCAGCACCTTTCACGTCCCAGTCGCCTCTAACCGTTTCGGGGGTATGCGCCAAATGTAGGTCGGCTCCTAGGGAACGAGTATAAGAGAAGAAGTGGGCCGGCAAAGTTGCACAGGGCGAGAGCATAAGAACTCGGTCCGGCGCGCATACGTGCACAAGAAGGTCGGCCCCCGCCTACGGCGTGATGAAAGCCAAACAACGATTCTATTTACCACGCCTTGCCCTCTTCCGCCTATATACTACCTAGGGTCATTGGCACGAAACGGCTACTTTTTTTCTTCCTCTACTTCTTATTCTCTCTTTCTCTTCCTCTCTCTCTCTCTCTCTCTCTCTCTCTCTCTCTCTCTCTCTCTCTCTCTCTGTCTCTTACATCGAGGTGAAAGCAAAGAAATTACTTGGGGATATGAAGCTCCAGTGGTGCGAAGGAACAGAGAAGAGCCTGGATTGAAAATTACCGGGGCGTGAGCTTCTTCTGGACTTTAGATGGAACGAACTCTATCGTCTGGTCACTCTTATTTATAGGTGAGAATCAAAAAATCAAAGACACGCATGAAAACAGTACGACACTTTATAAACCGAAATCAGGAGGGAAAGCTCAAATTAGGATTTAAATTAGTTTTAAACAGTATTAAAACATCGAATTATTACTCCTATACCAGCAATCTCAACTGCATATGTGGGATATCCAAGTAGTCATCCACCTCTCTGAGTATGTATAGGTATACATATTCTACAATGGCATCTATAGGGTCAATAAAGATAGTTTCAGAAGGTATGATATATGGTTTTTATAAATCTTATTAAAAGTCAGAATGTGTGTTGCATGGAAGTTTTAGAAAATAATGAATTTACAAACTATCAAACTTTACGAAATTTATGTTGTACGTGGTATTTTAAAGTTTTAAAAAGTACGATTTTTAAATTAAATTTTCCTATATTTTTTTATACGTACTTTTTAAATGTTTTGATCAAGAATTCAGAAAGGGAATGTGGAAATTATTAAAGTTATAATGAGTAAGTAATATTGTAAAGTTAAGACTTTTAAAATGTTTAGAGCTTTTGAATTTCCACCATTTTTTTGTTATTAATGAAAGCGTTTTCAAAAGTAAACCCTACTTTCACCGAAAACTTCTTTTTCAAAATAAGAAAAAGTTGAAGAAACTTAGTTCAGAACTTTCTTTTAATATTTTCTCAAGTCATTAATAAAAATTATTTTATAATATAAAAATTTCTTTTAAATATACTATAAAATTATTTTTTTATGTTTAACATCAATGTCTTTTTAACGAGTGCATTTGGAAAATTTGAAGGTAAAGTTTTAAAATCAAGTTCTAGTAACTTTTTGTAATAATGCTTATTATTATGTATGGTGAAAAATATTGTATTGCAAAAAAAAGTATTTATGTAGAAGTATAGAAAACAGATTATTAATTACAAAATGTCAATAAAAATAGAACATATGCATATAATTTGATTGATAAATATTTAATTTTACCAATATGCAAAAATACACTAATACATTGCCTAAACTACTTGCTATACTGTTGCAATAATTGTAATTACGTAATTCTACATTTATCTAATTATTTTTAGTCCAAACAAATCACCAAGAGTTCTTACATATTTTTCAAATCAAAGATGTAGCTTCCCAAACAAGCCATTGAAACGAAAACATCTTCTTCATTATAACAAATCAGCCGTGTTAATCACAAGCTAGCAACGTATGATTCACTGTTTGAAATTCGAAGTACAAGGCAGTGCTTAACTCCGCTCGGGCGATTCGACGCCGGAATATCAAAATGCTCGCGTCGACGACATTCAACTCCCTTCCTCGTTATCGCTCGGAGCTCGCGCGTGCGCGCGCGCGCGTGGGGCTAAAATGATGCTTTTCTCGGAGTTAGGTCAGGGCTGGCTTAGTTCAGCTTACTTAACTAAGGAGACAAGAGAGCGAGGGCCGCACGCGGGCGTGCCTCCTTCGCTTCCTGGCTTTAATCAGCCGAGGCTTCCTCTCCCGTGTGTCCCCGCACGTTTATGTGCGTCTAACTGCAGAGCGACGACTTGGCTGCGCGTCGAGATTGCGCCTGCGAGAATTGCGCCGACGAACTCTGTTGTGTAACGCCGAATAATTGGGCGTAATTGAAGTGTTTGTCAAAGACTGAGGTATGGGGGTGCTGTTGCGGCTATCGCTCTGGCTTTCATCCTGTCGAGATGAATGGCTTGGCTTAGTGGCTAAATTTAATCGCTGACAGAGCTCTTCGGATGTGAATTTCAGAAATTGACTGTGTTTTTGGTCTTCTTTTTTCAAGTAGTTGATGAAAATTTAATTTGCCTTAATTTAGTATGTTTGAACAACGGTTTTAAGCTCGAACTCGAGGTCTGAATTAGCATTATGAAGCTACTAACAGCATTAAGCATGATATTTACAGTTGAAGTAATGTTATCGCAAATTAGAAGCCAGGTTACTCTACAACATCCTCTTCCTGTAACGTATATAAAGTTGTAATCCTAGCAGAATATATAGCAGCTTTAGTATAATAGAATTTATGGCTATCTTCGTGCAAAACTTTGTAATTAAACGTGATACGTTTGTGATTCTAATTATAGTGTACTGATGAACCATCGAGACAAAAAAAATAATATAAACTTTCATTCGCGGAAAAATCAAGCTCTTAAAATGAACAGTAGATTCTTTCATATTGACAATAAAAACTTCTTATTCAACAGTCATATACTTAACAAATCTCCAAAAAAAGTCAGACTGCAAGAGTTCAAAATATGACTACGTTTCCAAAAAATAAGAAAAAAGCCGAATAATCCCACAAAATGACAGACCCTTCCAGCAAGCACTCAAATAACCATCCTTTCATCCCGGCCCCATCCCTCCCAGCTTCGAATCATTCTTTCGAAAGGAGAGGCAATTCCAGGGGATTCCCTGCTACTTTTCCAGCCTCGCCGCTAAAGCCTCCAGCATTTTTCAGGCGCGCCTTTTCCGCGCAGGAGCGCCGACTAGCCGTAATAATCGTCCTCTCCGTCGCCGCGAAGTAGCAAAGGACGAGGGCGCCGGCGTAACGAGATTCATCACACGGGACGCGTCGCGCGTACGCGCCTTGGACGCCGGCCAACCAGGCCATGTGCGCGCGTCTCCATCCATTGTTCGCGCGCGCTGTAGAGCGGAAACGAAATTTCGCGGGATATGGAGTGCACTTTTCTGTAGGTCGGATGTGCGAATTTTCGGATGACTGGGGCACGAGGGAAAACGGCGGGGGCGGATTTTGCTTTTGGAATGGATAGCGAGAGGTCGGATGGATCGGTGATGGATGTTCAGTTGGTTGGATTTTTGTTAGGACGCGTTGATTAAAAGATTGGACTGTGTGCTTACAAAGTTTGGGACTGGTTTTTTTTGTTAATTCTGAAGGTTGAAGATGTGGAGTAGTAGGGATGCTAATTTTTGTTTGTTTGTTTAGTATAAGTACTTTACTTCTGCTTATAAGAACTTATTGTAATAATAATAAAATGGTAATGATGACAACAATTTTCTTTAGACTTTTATAATCTGGATTATATCTGATTATCCACAATTAAAGGCAACGTGAAAATTATAAGTGCTTTATGGTTTAAGTCGATCCTAATTCCAGCAGTCCATCTCTCTAAACAAATCATCGTATTATAATGATCTAATTTATTTTGGAGTTTCAGTTTTGTAGAGTAAAAATTTTTCAAGAACTTTTCACGCGATTAGTTTTAATTAAACAAGAAATTCATGAAAAAAAGTAAAATGTATATTCTACCGTTGGAAACAAGGATTTAAATATTAAAAATCTGTACTACATTACAAGTTCATAACAACTTTTTCACTGCTTAGCTGGGTTTATTACATCTACTGCTTTGGCAGGATTCCCGGGCTAGCTCAACTGCCTATTCTTCGATACAAAGGACAGAAGCAGATAGAGGGGGAGGAATCCATACAAGTCGTAACATCCTGACGTCGGCATTAAAATAAAATTTATTCAATAAAAATGTGCATACTTATCGGAGTTGGCTGGCGCGCACGCTGTATCCCCGAAGCCTATGAATGTCAAGAGACTTTTTAAACTTATCCCGTGTAAAGAAAGTGAATTCTAAATCCCTATATCTAGCGAAAAACGGTTTGCTTAATCTTTATACTGCGCTCGGGTAGCGTTTATCCATTCGACGGTCAAGCGGAATTCCATTTTAAGAGAATTAGTTAAGGTCAAAGCCGATCAGCTTAAAATTCATTGTTTGGTATCTTTAAGAAAGTAGAACAAAATATTCAAACAGCAGGTCATGTAAAATACTACATTTGTGAAAAGATAAAAATATATATTTATCATAAAATTCATAAAATTCATACTAGGGTAATCCAAAAAAATGCATGTCCCTGCAATTACTGAACACAAAGCACATCCTACAAAACACCCTCCCTACTAAAGAAGCTTTCAAGCCAGCCAAAGCATCGCACACGGATGGGTTCGGCTTCTTTTCACATCGAGTGCCGACAAAGCCGGACAATAAAGCCGCTCCGAGAGCAAAACGAAGAGAGCCGACTCTCCAGGCCGGATTAGCGATCGGCGCGCAGATTACGAGCGGAAATTCATGCTTTATTAAGAGATGCGCGGGACGGAAAAGCGGGACTTTCGCGTGCACACAGCCACGCGGAGTCGAACCGAAGGGGCAGCCATCATGGATTCCCGAGCTAACCCACTGCAGTGCCCGACGATAGAAATGCCGAGCGTACGCGGGATTTGCATTCGATTTAGCAATGATTAAGCGATCCGACCTCACTCCGCCAATCACGAGTCCAGCTTCGAACTTCTCGACCCATTATTCGCTCTCTCGTTCTCTCGGTTTAAGTGCTGTACTCTTGGGTTGCGCGAATATTGGGATAATGAATTTACAGTCATGCGGACCGAGAGCTTCTGTCTGTGAGATTCGTGTGGGGAAAAAGGAGATGCCGTTGATGTGATTGTCGTCGAGTACGAGCTGCTTTCGAGGACAGGATAGATGTGGATAGAGAAGCTATTTTTAATGGAAATGGTGCGCTGGGTTTTCAAAAGATTTCTGTTTTAAAGGTTTGCTGTTTTCATGATTTTTTTAAAGGGAATAGGATTTTTTTTTGTTTGATAATAGTAGATGATGGAATTTTATATTTTGAAACTCTGGAAATACTTGATTCGTTGAGTAGGTTTGAATTTTGAAAAATGCACGTGAGAGATGGAACTATTGAATATTTTTGATGGCTCAGTTTATGCTATTTATTTTTATTTATAGAGAGATTTAAAATGCATCCTAAAAGTTTTATAAAGATGGGTGCAGGGTGACGAATGCTTTTACATTTTATCGGATTTCAATTTTTATACGCCGCGCATGTAACATGGTTTCGGCAGTATATAAATAAAATATATTTCGAGTTAATAGAATGGATATTTACTAAATAAAATAACAAAAGTAAGTCGGTTTCCAAAAAATATAAATTCAATCACGCACAAACTTATGCGAAATTTTAAAACTTATGTTAACAGTGTCATCAATTAATACTGTCGCAGCGCTGCTTCTCTCGCAAATACAACGTCTATATCTCGAGTTACGACGCAGACAGAAGTTCGATATATAAGTTTTACAACGAAACATGCAGGCCATCAGAGAAGTTCACGCTAGCGTCGATTGTGCCTCGGCGCCGCTCGTAAAACCCGCGTCGAAGCGTTTATTAGGTCTTCGGTCCTGCTTACCCTGGAACGGAGCTCTGAATATTCGAATTTATCTTATATTGAGGAGAACGCGTGTATCTAGCGCTGCAACGAATTCCCTCTTGTGTCGTGTTCCAATTTCAATTCAATGGTGATTCCGAGCGCGCTTCTTTCTCGTTTAGAGCGTGCGGATTTATCCTTAGTATACGGATCGAAGCGGTTCATCTTACTCCAGGCTGGCTCTGCTGGTTTGAATTGCAGATTGCTTTAATGATTGATTTTTTGATTGGTTAAATGTTGTGCGCGGTACGTTTATTGACAGCTTTTTGTTAATGTTTGGTTTAATAAATTTTTATATGAAAAATTATAGTTCATTTTTTAAAGTTGATTTATATATCATAGATATATTGCTATAGGTAGTTTATCTCGATACGGCTGTAGAAGTTGTTTATTTACCTCGTGAGAAGTTTAACTTCACGAGTATTGAACTTCATATTTTATACTACGACTTTCCAAAAATCATATAAAATTTGTGATTCTAAGGTTAGAGTGTAAAAAATTACATTCACGAATCTATTTACAGGTTTTTATAGTATTACTTTCCTTAAACCCTCCCAGACGACTTGAGCCCGTAATACGAGAACTTTTCAAGCAAATTTTTTTATTAATTCACTAAAAATAATTAATGCGAATTTCGTAAGCACAGGACACGCGTTTGCTTTTACCAAATTTAGCGAGCGCACGTATATTGATGGTAAAAGCAACACTTGCTGGAATCGTTCATAAGCATTCGTGGAATGTATGCCAGCTTCCTCTGCTTTGAATAACACACAATACAAGCTGCATTCATGAGCGCAATGCGAGTTATCGTGCATTTTTACGATTCCACCCTGACAATTCCCAACATTTCAAAGTCAAAATTATTAACCAAAAAATAAAAAATAAATTCATACTTTTAAAATATACCCGATCATCATTCCCATCTATCCCCTCGTATTTCATTATTTAATACCCTGACAGAACTAAAGAGAGATGAATCACGTAAGATATTGGCCTGGTATGGAGTTAGCTAGGCGGCGCTCATACGTGGCGCCGTATATGCATAAACGTCGCGCGCCGCAGAGGGCGGCTCTATATTCGCGCGACGCCGCGGAGGAGTTTCGAATCCTCATTCCAGACTTTGGCCGGAATTTCGTGCCGCCGCCAGGCAAAATGCCTCGGCGTGCATCAGCGCGACAATTGCGCGCTGGTCTATCCCCAGCTAGCCGGGGCCGCGCTCTCCATTATTTACTTGTGCCTGGGAGATGGAGCTTGGAAATTTCTCAAAAAGTACTGGTCGTTTTGGAGTGCTGACTTTTTGAGGGGAATTGAGTGTAATGGATTCTGATGTGCTGTTGGAAGGAAGTTGAGCTTGTGTGAGGGGGCTTTTTACGGGTAGATCATACAATTTTCTGATTTGATAAAGGAATTAGGGAAATTGGGATATTATTAAAGATAATGATAGGGATGGTATTTTTACAATATATTAATACAATGTTTTATTTCATTATATTTACACCTTCTAATAGTAAGTGCATATTTTTAAGTATAAACTCAAAGAAATTAAGAGATCTAGATATTACATAGTTATCTCTTTGAAGTATTTACATGCAAATATTATTATTAATTGTTTCATTTGTTGTATTGAAATTTCGCCAATATTGCACTATATAGTTCTTCCAATTAAATTAAACGCTTTCATCTAAACCAGCATTTCCATCATGAATTCTCTCTTTGAACCACCCATCAACGAATTTCAAATGCCTCCGAGCCTCTAAAACAATGCTCGTTACTGTCTTTCCGAATTTCCTTTATCGACACAAAGAAAAAAGAAACTTAAGGATCTGATCACGAGGGAGAATAAAGAAACTTGACCTGATGTCCTGCGTTTGCGGAGACGTCGTTATCAAAAGCCATGCTTAGAGGAAAAGAAAAAGCAGGCGTAGTATACATAGAGCTTGTAATTCTGACGGTTGATGGGAGAATGGAAGAACGCCGGGGAATAAGAAAGAAATGGCGACCGGAAGAGACGGCTCGAGAATGAGAATGGAGAAAAAGATGAGGCGACGATAGCACGGTTCAGACAAGAGTCTAAGTTTGTGTGTGTGTGTATATGTGTGAATGTGCGCGTGCTCTCGGCTGCATTTTTTCCTTCGACGAAAGGGGGTTGAGAGGGTCGGGCATGGTGCACTTAAGAAAATGCGAAGACACATTCTTGATCGACGTTAGCTAAATCAGCTTTATAAATTATTGCGTTTTTTTAATTTAGAAATGTTTACTCGAAATGAGTTTCTTTTACGTTATAACAATTGTTTATAGAAGAAAAAATGGACGGGCTGCACGAGTTAGCAATAATTATTTTAATATTTTTTCTCGCCCTGCAAACCTCGTTCGGTCTACCTCAAACTCCACATTTTTATCCAGCCGCCGTTTCAGGGCTCAAAACTTCCATCGTCCCGACTAACTTATACATTCCTGTATCTTTTTAATTTCTTAAACACACACACACACACATACCAAGTCCAGGCTCTCTCACGCACCGGTCCTCCTTCCTTTCCGCTTTCATCGCGGCTAAGAAATTAAATGGAAACTGTGCGCTTGCGCGAACTTAATTGAGAACGCAGAAATTCTCGCAGCGACCGTTCCGCGCTGCTTTTCTTTAAACTTTTCCACGGCGGAACTTCATTTGCCAAAGTAAAGCGCGAATTCAGGCTCCGTTAGTTACGTCGCGCTATTAACGCCGCGCGACAATGCCGCAAGGGAGCCGCGTCCGAGCGGATCTGGCCTTTTTCTACTGCAGCCAAGCGCGCGAGCGCCCGGCGTATCTAATGAAGGAATATTTTTTTCCGGCGGCACTTTCTTTGCTTTTTTTCTGTTTTGCCGGTAGTGGAGAAGTAACGGGACTTTCTCGTTTTGTCTTTTTTTCTTCGCCGTGTAGTTTGTTAGGCGCGGGAGGAGTAGCGCGCTCCAGAGATTAATTTCAGGGATGGAACACGCCGGCTGCAGTTGTTTCATTTTTCGTGGTTTTTTTGGACAGTAATAATTGAAAAGAGCCGCTTAAGTTTGTTTTGAGCGAGAATCAAGCGATCGCTTTGGTCGTTGGGAATTTATTATTTTAGAAAGTTTTTTATATAATTAAATTTGTAAATTTTAATCTTGAGAAACTTGTTAAAAATTAGTATTAGCTATATCGATGTATCAAACTGCAGTAATTACACTAATCAATTCGAGTGTGCTTTTCATTCTCTTTAAATATCCTTTCACTGCGATTCTTTAATTCGAATTTAATAATTTGAATATCTGCATTTTGACGTCAGTAGCATAAAACTTTATCCTTATTTTCATATAATCGGAAATCTATGAGCACACGAACGCCGCGTGAAAAAAATTAACCACTTGATACAAAGTCCGCCGCGTGATCGCAAGTTCTTATATCATCCGATGCCGCCAATTTGTTTGGCCGTCGTCCAGCCGCCTTGTGAGATATATTAACGTAAAACGGTCGCGCCGATGGGGAATTCATTGCAGTGCTGAATAACTCAGCCAGCTATAGTGGTAAAGCTTAATGATTTAATGCTCTTTTGGCAGCTCCTACGGTCACTTGTATAGTGCGAAATACTTATGTTTAAAAATATAAATACGTATAGTTGATCAATCCTTTTGAAATACCTTCAATCAGAAGATAAGACTATATTTTTCGGCTCGAATTTCAATTAGTACTGAACTAAAATAACTTAAATGCATTTTGTGGAAGTGTTAGATATATTTATATTGAAAGCTCACAAATGAGTTCAAACATATTAATCAAGGCATGTATCAAGCCATATAACTTTTATTTTTCTAAAATTTTCTATCTAAAACATTTCTCTTCCCTTATATTTTTCTGCTTACAGTACCTCAATAAGTCTGGGAGCGCCGAACTAAAAGAAAGTTTTTCAATCGGTCACGTGCGACTAGCCGTGCAGCCGCGCTGAATTTATAGAAAAATCGAAACTTTTTACACAGCACAGTTTCGGATTTTATGGATTAAAGACAGATCTATGTATTTTTCGGAGCTGTTGTAACTTCACCGGCGGAGAGCGTGACTTGAGTGTACGGTTTTAATGTTCCATCCTTTATTTTCGCGTCACGTACACAGATATTCCAGTGGAAATACAATGAGATTTCACCTTTATCTTGTATAACTATATCTTACATGTAGAGAATTATCGATCGAATGGATATGTATCATTTATTATGGTAAAAGTGTTAAATAACTTTTTATCAATACTTTTATGCGAAATAAACTTCCATAAAAGACACGTGGCCTGCGGTTAAGTTGACTGATGGAGTTAAGGAATCCGGCACCCAAAGGTCAACGTATAAAACCTATACCATCGCATAGAGCACGAAAATATATGAATTTAAAAAAAAAATGACTCTTTTAAGTGGAGGGAAAATAGAGTAATGATTACATAAAGTTTTCACCCCCTTTTTCACAATACATCATAAACATTTACAATTTCATAAACTTTGCACAATTTTTTTGGCTCGTTCAAGGGTTCAGATGAAAGGTCGTTCAAGTAGCTTCAAAATGCAACTCTTTCGAATTCAGGGCCACAACCCCATGAGGGTGAAATATCGCATAATTCGATTAACACCCTTCACCCCCTGCCGTTTTTTAATTTTTTGACCATGTTTGCACAATTTTTTTTGCAAAAATTCAGGGCCGCAACCCCATGAGGCCGAAATATCGCATAATTTAATTAACACTGAAAAAGTTTTGGAAGCATTTAATTACACCACAAAAGGATATTTACATATATATCTGAAAAATAGCCAAACGACCCTCACTTTACGTTACTGTAAATTGTTGCATAACGGTATTCTATGAATATGTAATCTGTAATAATTCATAAAGTTTTATCTACAATAGCGTTACGTAAATATACATAAAGAATAACTTTTCTTATAACCGATAAGATAGTTTGCAATTTCGCATAATTTTATGCGATAAAAATCACACTTTTAAAAGTAATTTTTGTCAATTCAAAAATACTTAAAACACATCTTCGATCAATATTAATAGAGCAACGTTTACTTCAACAATGATAGAAAGCAGTTACTCCAGCTCATTATCACCTTATCGTTATAAAACGAGTTCACCTAAAAATTCTGCGGTTTACGCCCCTTTTCCCGCTGTCAAATGATATAGAACATGCATCTTCCTGCTCGCTACACAATTATGTTGAATAAGTAAAATTCTTTTTTCGAGCGGACTAGAATTTTGCACGCCGGAGCATTATCCTTTCGTTGACGCGTAGCCGTTTACCTCTCAATTAGCGGTCTCGATTCTTCCTGTAAGCACACGCGTGTGTGTATGTATGATTACTCTTGCGAAATTTTGCGTAATTTACTACGGTTCTAGAATATTCATAGGACACTTTATTAAAGAGGTTTTTATGTGAACCACAAATAACTTATTACTTATGTTTCACGTTCTATATTTAGCGATAAACTTTTTGTATCCACAAAGAATACTAGCAGAGTATAATGAGACCCGGAAAAAGTTAATTATTCGATCTCGCAACGCCCCGAAGCAATAAACAAACCCATGCGAGCAGGCGCGATAAATAAATAAAAAAGAAAGTAGAGCGTTGCGAATCCGGTTTGGTATAGGCTTGAGAGCCATAAGGAGGCGGTCACGGATATACGGAATGATTCATGCGAATCCAAGAAGAAGATTGATCATTCTGCCTTGCTCGCCGAAAGCCCTCGAATCTCGGTGAATTTTATTTCCCACCCGAGGATTCGGCGTGAAGACGAGCCGACCCCTTCGCCTCTCCTTTTTTTTCCTCTCTTCAACGACGACGATGACGACGGTGCGGCCTTTGTGTGTCCCTTTTCTCAGAAGGGACGTTCGTTATGGGAGACAGAAAAGGGAGACGAATCATCGGGGATTCCAGAGAGCAGGTTTTTCGCTCGTTTCCGTTGACGTGATCTTTTTTCAGGGGCGGGGGGGGGGGGTCGTTGGGTTTTGTTTTTGTTGAGTTTTTTCTAGAGTCACGATTGTTTTTTCTGGTGGGTCGATGAGATCAAATTGGGCAAGGATCTTAAAAGTGGGTTTTTGCTTTTTCAAAGCATATCTTGGATGTTGCGAGAGAAGAAGAATGATATTCACAATTTTATATCTATGCGCTATTAACAATCTAAACTCAAAAGTGTGAACTTTAGAAGTCAAAAGTTTAAAACCTACATTTCAATCTCTATAAAAAATTAAAATGTACGTTTTTAACCAACAATGTACCATTATTGCAACAATTGTTTGTCTGAGCAATATTTTATACATGTCACAGCAACAATATTGGCAAAATATTGCAATGATATTATTTTAGCAAAATGGCACTAATCTTTTAGCAATATTTAAAAGGTTTTATACAAAATACTGCATTAATATTGTAGGAATATTATAGCAACATTGTAACAATGTTGCGTATTAATATTATGTCAGTATTGTAACAATATCGTTTCAATATTGTATTATTATTGTAGCAATATTGTTTCAATATTGTAATAATATTGTAGTAATATTGTAAGAATATTGTGTTAATAAATCTAAAAAGAGTTTATCAGTTGCATGGTACTCTCAACTACTAACCTCTCTTCCATTCTATACCGAGCACCAATTTATTATCATTTCACATTTGATAAATTGAGGGATACTAAGAAGAAAATGAGGACTCGAAAAAAGATACAACTTTACTCGGCTGGGAAATGAACTCATTACGAAAAAAACGATCATAAGTTCAAACTACCGTTGTCAATGCATATTTTATTTCGAATCGTCCTCATACTAACACGGCTATTTGGACTTTGGTCAAGGAAAATCACTCTTTGACTCGAATTTTATTTTGGCGATCTTTGAACTGGGAGTAATATATCAAGTTTAAGCTGATTTTTATAACATGAATGCTAGTGAATAATACTACAATTATGATAAAATTACAGTAATTAATTGACATTATTAACACCGCAAATTGACAGTTTATTAAATCCATCATAATTGTTTTATACACACGCAAATAACTATAATAGTGCAGATTATTATGCAGCAAGTTTATGCTCGATTAAGCTGTCGGTATTAAACGAGATTCAATTAGTTATTTTACTAATTATATATATTGAAGGAATTTCAATAGAGCATACATGACGTTTGATAACTGACTATTGTAATCTTTAGACTGATTTTATTCTTATCATACTGAGAAAAGTCCTAGAAATTTTCATTCTCTAGACATTTTAAATTATTTAAATAATTTTTAATATTACTAGGAATTGTATTCATTAATTTTTAAAAGAATCTTCGAAACTTTAGATTGGACCCGAAATCTTCAGCACGGTAGTCATCACCGATCCAATGATTTAACTGACAATGCAAAGTTACTTTAAGAATCTTGTCTCTAGTGTCATTTATAAGACGCCATTCATATAACATAACACTTAAACAGTTTACAAAAATGTAAAAATAAAGACAATAACAATTTAAATTCGATGATCTTCTATTACGATTGACGATCAACCTAAACACTCCTCTACCATTGCGTTCCTCTCGATACTGAACATTCTAAAAATTTATCGAATTATTTATCCGAATCAATAAAAGCAAACGTTCAACGACAAATAAAACGAAAACCATTCCCAAAATCCGCTCCCTCGATCTCTGCACGTTCGACACAGTTGCACGAGCCCCGAGGACATGAACTAGAAAATCGGAGCTTTTTTTCCGAGGACTGGCACATGAACGTTATATCCCCGCGAGGCTGGCGCGCGCTTAATAAAACATGTATCGGCCGTTGCGCCCCTTATCTTTCGAATCATTCCGCCGGTGCTGGTTTTTCCTGCTTTTTGTGCATGCACGATGTGCCTGCGATATCGGTTAAAGGGATTTGGAGGTGCCGGAAGTGTCTCTTTTTTTCTAGAGAGATGGGTTATTTTTGTCAGGAAGAATAGTTATGAATTCATTGAGTTTTGGGAAGGATCTGGCTTTAATGGTTGGTCTTGTTTTTATGTTTCATTTCGCCGGGAAAGTAGAGTAACTTTGATTGGCTTTTTGATGAATTCCAGATTTTTCTTAGATTTAAGATCAATACTGATTTCTAAAGTATTATTTAAATTTATAAATTTATTTGGTGTTTAAATTAAATTATTACTTATTTCATGATTTAGTAAATCCACTACTTTAGTATAAGTAAAGCAAGCTATGTTTATGTAAGTCGACCCCAGATGGCTTGAGGAGCTTTGACAGTAGCTTAACCAAATAAAATGCTACGATTAGTCAGCTAATATTTGCCGTCTTCGGTCAATAGCAGATCAAGGGCTAGTTGATTTTGAAAGCCATGATAAACATCCAGCTTCTCTTCTCAAAGTTTCTGCCTATAATTTGATCGAAACAACTTTCTGTAATTCAATTTCAAGTTTAGAAGATCAGCTAAATCCGACTATTTATTTAATATGAGTCAGATTATCAATTGTCCAAATATCAACTGAATTTAGCAATTAAAATTCACAGTAATCATGGTGTGATAAAAGTACTACTCAATTAGAAGCACTTACTATGTAGCGCGGCTTTAGAGAAAACGAATTACAGGTAAATTATCTTTTAATGCTCGTGGCATTAAGGTGGACAACGTGCATACGCATAATTCGTTGGGATATACTTGCATAGTATTCCGGCAATAAAAGAAAAACTTTCTCGCTTGCGTCAGAGTAGTAATGTTAGTTTTGCAAAGCCCCCGCGTCATAATTCCATTTAATTTGAGGACTCGGGCGTTAGCTCGTTGCGGGTGTAATGGGATCTGGGGTTTAGTAAAATGACCTAATCGTGTCTGGTTTGAAGCAGGATAGAAGGAAAAGGGTTAGGGATAGAGGTAGAATGAGAATGAGGTGTAAAGCCGGAGTGAAAGGATAAGTGCCAATGAAGGTGTAAGAATTAGGGGGAAAAAATGGATAAAACTGGATAAAAAAGAGGAATTAGAGAAATGAAAACCATAATTTTGCTTAATGAAGTTGCGATTTGAATGTTTTCAACTTCAATAATGATAACACTGAAATTTCTCTTTAGTTAGTTGCACAAATTTTTTTTAATTATTATAATTACTTTTTATATGTATTATCATTTTATATGTCTTTTTAATACAGTTTAATCCATTACATTTCTCTACATAAAAAAATTTTTCAATGTAGAAGTAACACCAACTTTTCCTTCGACAAACATCAAACTCTAATCTTCTCAGTAAAAATTTTGGTTGAACTCGCATTACACTTTGGTTCCTTAAATTTCTTCTCGCCCACTTATAAGGTTGAATAGAAGCCAGAAAAAGTGAAAAAGGCAAAGCTCGTAAGAAATAGATTCAGAAAAACAAAGTCGAGCGTAAAGTCGTATAAATAGAGAAAGAATGAGCGCGAGGCGCGAGCTCGGGCGTGGAAAAAGAAAATCCAGAGAAGCGCAGAACTTTGCAGGAAAAAGAAGACGAATAACGAGAAGTAGCGCAGTTAATATACATTTGCGCGCTAGCGATCCGGGCAAATTGCGCTCTCGCTACTAGGTAGATAATGACGCTTTATGCGTCACGATGCTTCGCTCTAGCTCTGCAACGAATTTTTGAATCCCCGCTAAAAGAACGGGCTCGCGGATTGGAAACATTTAGGTCGGTTTTTATCTCTTTCTCTCCCTTTCGAAGTGAAAAATCCGGTTGAAAAAGTTCCGGCCCTTCATGGGAATCGAGAGAAAAAGAAGAAAGGAAGCTCGCGAAGGAAGGGCGCGCAATCTTCGACTCGCACGATTAATTCTCGTGGCGCTGTAAACTTTAAGGGCAGGCTGATGCGCATTTTCCCAGATTTACGTCGTTTCTTCATCTCGAAAGTAGGATGCGGCATAAAAATTTACGCGGACTAAAGCGCAGAGATATCGCTTTCATAACGCCGCCTGCTGGCTGCGCTCGTTAATTAAGAAGCCTCACCGGAATCGTATTAAAGTAATTACGAACTTGGCGCTGAAGCAATAAAAGTTTGATTAGAATCATAAGCGAGACGATCGCGCGCCAGCATCATCGTAAAAAATGAATCCGACCGGGCAAAAAAAAAGAGAGAGAGAAAAGAGCCGCAACCTCAGTCAGAGAGCCAGAAATGTGAGGCCACTAAAAAGGCCGATGTAAGAAGCCCGGTAAGCTGCCGTAAAAAAAAACTCGCGGTGTTAAGTGTCCCGTCGTAAAAAACAAAAACGAGCGCGCTCTCGATTCTGAAAACTTTTCCCTCGCGAACAATGCGAGGCCAGCCGATGGTAAAAGATCCGCGAGCTATGGCAGCGATATATATCTACGAGATCAGAAAATCTCGGGGCACGCGCTCGTGCGATCGGCTCTCCTTTGTCATTATCAATGGAGGGGCTATCTCTTTCTCTTATTCGCCGCTTTCCAGGCGCTCGCATTGTTTCCCGTGTCCCGGCCATTACAAACGCATTGTATCGCGCGGCAATCAGCCGGCCTTTTGTTAGCGCGAGCGGCTTTTCATTTTTTCCCCCTTTTCTTCTTTCGTCTCTAATGACGGGAGAGGGAGCAAGGAAAAGTCACGGAGCGGGTTTCGTGATTGCTCGTGTCGCTTGGGTTTTTCGCTGGGCTGGCTGCGATTACGCGCTGGGATTATTGGGTATTAATTAAGCGAGTCAGTTTGTGTGAATCAATTGGTGATCACGGTGAATGAGAGAGTGATTTTTTAGACAGTAAAAATACATGAAATTTAAACGTTGATAAACTTTGCTTGTTCAATAGCGAGTAAGTACTGTTTAATGTAATGTTTCTATCTGAAAGTACACATGGTTTGATCTCATACAATAAACCCTACTAAATCATTATCGTTATTTCTTACCGCAAAGTACCGGCTTCTAAGAGAAATGTAAATTTTCTTTACGACGCAGTAGAAAAGGCTGTATTTGACCAGACAAGTGCATACCGCTATGTCAACTCTTCTATTACCAGCGACCTTTACAAGTGCCATTCAATCTGTTACGCCGCACATAAACGTCTCTCTCCCTCTCTGTCTGTCTCTCTCCCTCTCTCTCTCTCTCTCTTTCTCTTGCTCTACATCCATTCGGCTTACAGACTCGCACCTTAAAGCTTAAAGAAAGTGAAAACCTTTCCCGCAAAGTCTAAATATAAAAAAAAAAGACTAAGCTCCTCATTGGCAGACTTACTTTTTCGTTTCGAAGGAAAACCTCCTATTTTTACAATCAAACCGGCAATTTCTAGACGATCAAAGTCGAAAAAGTTGTCGCTTTTCTAAGCGTAACGAGACGCACGGGCAAAGCGGGAACGTAGAAAAAAAAGATTCGAAAGAAAAGAGGAAGTCAGCCTCAGGGCTCGCGCACCGTTTATCGTTCCGCCTCCCCACGAAAAAGAATAAAGAGCGGTGGAGTTTGGAGTGAGAGAAAGAGAGAGAGAGAGAGAGAGAGAGAGAGAAGGGGATAGGAAGAAGGAGGAGAGAAACAAGCGAGCGAAAATCCATCCAAGTGCGAGCTTATCGTGCGCTGCATCAGTGCGGTTTGAGAGAACAATGTGATGTAGACGCGAGGTGTAGCCTTGGTGTATCTGCCAGACGAACTGTCAAAGCATATTGCGTATCGAGGTGCGATTACGCTAGAGTGCCAAATGCATCCAAGTATTTGGCATTGTACAACATTAATGAAAGTACCTTCAACAGATTATATTTTAATCAGCAAAAAATTCTAGTTAAAAACAAGAGTTAAAAACAAGCCGCAAAACGGAAATCATTTTTGATCCATCATAACCCCGGGTTAATTAATTGAATGAACCCATCCGTACAATAGCATCGCGCTGAAATCCCCGAGTTCAACGACATCAGCTCCCTTAGCCCCGGCCCGCGTTCATTCATTTCCTTCCCGTGCGCTTTTCATCCCCCTTTTTCCCCGGCGAAATGCGCGAGCTGGCGCTTTAATTGAGCGACGCTCGAAAGAACCGCGCAATTTGCCGCGCCAACGCTCGGCTCGTTCGGCAGCCAGTCTACGGAGCAAGCGCAGCATCTAGCCGGGCGACACTTGTCACACGCCGCTGCTAACTCGTGGCCGGGAAATCGCGAATATGTGAGTGTGTCTAGTTAGTGTGTCTATGCGGTCGGAGGGAAGCGGTGAGCTTTTTGAATGATGCTGCGGAAATGGGGAGTCGCTTGTTGGACGTGGCTAGGAATTAATGATGTTTGGATGTCGGGATTAATTTATTAAGTTGCAGTTGCTTTGGTTGATGAGGATCTAGATAAAGCGTAATTGATGCCTGCGTGTTGCGAGATGAATGGGAATAGGACAGGAAGTTGGAGAAGTCGGACTAGATTGGATGATGAGCGGAACAGTGCTAGAAGTTTAGTTATTTTAGGCTACTTGATCTGTTCTATTTCGAAATTTGCTTAAACATCATTTCAATTAGAGTAAAATATATTAATAATACTTGCATGGTAAGTAAGAGATAAAGGAGTGCAACTTACTAAAGTAGCCTTATTTACACATAGCTCAAGAGGAAAAAGGCAGTTTATTAATTACCATCTCCGTAATTTGAAAAGGAAGCTCTTTTGAAGAAGCAGAGCTACTACATCAAGCAACTGGCGCACGTTCCACGTTATATGCCAAGCATCCGACTCGAATATTCAAGCATCTCGTATCCATATATTTTCCTCGAGCAACGGCGCCCCCCAGAGAGATTGTGTAACACACATACACACAACGCGCCAAGATACGTACGTACATCGCCCGCTCGATAATAATTCAGACAGTCAGTCTCTCCCTCCCCCCCCCTCTCTCCCCTTTCGTGTAATTCCTTTATGAAGCTAGCGAGCCACGCATTATCGCGGTACTGCATGAAATATTGATTGGCGCCGGTGGGGCGGTAGCGCCGAATTTGCCTAATCTTGCGAAAATTCCTGCTCCGTGGAGAGATGACTAATCGGAGAAGCGATGATTTTGCGGGAGAAGCGAGAGAGGAGCGGCCCTGATTATGATAGAGGATACAAATCGCCTTTCTCGATGCTTTCTTGGAATGATTGACGAGTGGACGCGCTGAGGCGCCGAAGTAAGAGGCTCCTAAAGTGCTTTTAGATGGCTAAAGTAGGGGAATCTATTTTTGGCTGGATTATGAGGAAAGAGAGTCTGATGGAAGGAATGAGTAATTGGACTCGTCGAACGCTTTGCTGGTAATCAAGTATTTCTTATCACGTCCATAATTCACAAATTTTGTTTTTTTGTTTTTGTTTAAGTAAATCTATTTTGAAATTAGATTTATAATCTTTATGTTTTCTGACTGAAATGCCCGCGCTAATAAGTCTTTCAAATGTTTGGAAAACCGAAAGACCAGCAAAACTCCAAAAGCTCATAAGACCGAAAAGTCGTGCCGGAAGCCCGACAACTCAAAATTTCACCTCGACGTATTCCGACGCGGGCAGGAAGCCATGTAAAGAATTTTTCATCCCTCCGCAAAGCCCAATAAATCCCGCCTCATTTTTACAGAGGCGCCCGCGCATGCCATAAAGCCCCTCCGATCGCGCGCCGGAATCAGGCGGAATTTTGCCGACTTAACCGCGCTGCCGCGAATTTAATCTACTAAATACCGGAGGCTTTTGCGGCCCGCTAAGGGAATAGCAATGCGAGCCGGAGCCTCGCGTTGCGGCTGAGCGAGCGCGAGTGGTGCATATAGCTTCCAATTAGTCGCTCGATACATGCAGCTGCGTGATGCGTAACTGCGGCAATATGCGTTATTGGGCAGGCCGAATTGGGTCGATGCTTTCGATCTTCTGGTTTCGATTATTTCGGTTTTTCCGGGTGACGGTTCGGCTTGCTTTCGGATAATGAAGATGCGAGGGTGATGGTTTTGATTGTGGCTCGCTGGCTGATAGAAAGAGAAAAGGTTTCTCTTTGTTTAGGTTGATGCATGGTGTGTGCGTTTGTTATCGAGCGGATAAGATTAGGAGTGACTCGAAACGCAGTGGAAGTAAGATTCTGATAGATTTATACGCTTTTAATCTCAATTGTTGAATAAGACAGGTTAATCCTATTTTGGAAAGACTTTGGCTTTAATTGCGGGAAGCTTTATTCAAAGAAATTTATTGCGAGGAATCAAAGTAAACTTAATCAAGGCTAGAGCCGTAGTTTATTGGAGTTTTACCTGATTTAGTAATTATAACTAAGGAAAATAAATGGAAAGAAGATTTAATACAGCTTTAATATTATACTTTATTACAGTCATAAAACTAAACATATTCTAAATATATTCATATAAGCCATAATATTGTTGCCATAACAATAATTAAAGAAACGACGCTCGGACTCCAGCAAACAAATATCTCATATTCGCGAGTTTGAGAATGATCTGTCGACGTTTCTCGAGCAATTTCACTTGTCGACCTGATAAAAGTCTTTTAACTACCGGTGGACTTAGTCTGCGAGCTGGGAGAGTCGCTCGCCTATTTACCAACGTTGAGCGAAATAAGTGAGAGTCACAGTCGTTACGATAAGAAAGTGTTTACGAGAGCGCCGCGGACGAAGGAGACGAGAAAGAGGGTGAGAATTCGAGTGAGAGAAAATTCCCATCGATTCTCGGTTAGGCTTCTCTGCTGTGCTGTGTTATCATCGTTCCTTTCTTTCCTTTCTATTACGCGTTTTATTTCTCCGAGCCTATACTGACGGACGTCGGCGTCATCGTAACTTTCACGATTACGTTTTATTCTCGTAGTTATATAATTAAGTGCATGTCGTTCGCTGAAATTACACTGACGCTCAGCCGGAATTCAAGGATGTCGTTTTCTTCAACCGGTGCTCCCAGAAAGAACAAAATTAATTAACTTTGAACTGCATCTCGGGAGAAATACTTCAGTTCACTTACAAAGTTCCGCCAAATTTATAATACGCTTTATCCTTTCCAAAAAGAAGTTTATTCAAAATCCTACGGAAATTCTGCAGACCTTCCTGAAAATCCACCCAAATCGTCTGTCTTAAATCTCTTTGCTCCCAATTAAACGCATCTCCAAACATCGGCGAGAAACTTTCTCAAGAGCCGCATCTACACAATAATCCAAAACGAGCGTCGCGCGTATCTGTTCTTTTTCAAACAAAGGTATCCTCGCGTATCGTCTTGGTTTCACCCCAGCTCCGCCCTTTCTACGTACTGCTCCCGAATGGATAGTTCAGCGAGGGAGCGATATATAGCTTCCGGAGTTATCTACGGGCTAGTCAGCTGCAAAGACCTTTGCCGAAACTTTGCTGACTTCCCTCGAAGCCGATGGATAAATGTGTGGGCGCGCGCGCGCGTGTGTGTGTCTGTGTGTGTTCAGACAAACACGTCGACACTCGAGAAAAGCCGTAATTCAGATCAAGTTTCGGACCAGCTGCGCATCATCTCTTCAAAAAATATGCTTTCTTATTTTGCATGATGCGACTGCTATACAGATATTCTCAGAAGAAAGTCGCTTTGGTGGAGCAGAAGAAAAGATTTTATATATACACGATGATTTATAGTCGATACGTGAATTGTTTTAGGGATGTCACTCTATTTTTCGAGGAAGGATACAAGTGTAAGTACATTCGAGTGCTGAAAGGACGATTATAACGTACATATTTATACTTGAATCACAATTTAAAAAACGAGCGGCGCAGTTCGAGTAACCAGCGGCTTGCCAATTTAAAAGGCAAAGCTGGCAGCCGGTGCTGTGGTAGCAGAGCGGCGTGCTCGTCACGAGTTAATTAGTGTTTTGTAGAAACAGCTGAAGTAGAATCCACTTGGCCGTTCCATTTTTTTCGGCTCTACCCCTCCTCTCTCTCTCTCTCTCTCTCTCTCTCGCTTTTTCTCGTAAGCCATTCCTCTTTTGCTTCCTTGCACTACCAAGTTTTCTACCCCTTTTCTCGTATTTTTTTTTGCCTAACTCGTTAACACGTATACGCACACGCGTAAAAAATACAATCGGAAGTAAACATAAGAAAATTAAAGTCTGAGTACACTAGACTTCCCGCTTTAACGGCAGAGAGGAATGAAAAAATATACGATAAGACGCAACATCGTTTAAAACAGACTCAAGTTAGGGCTTTGATGGTGTGAAACCGGATAATGACAGTTTATTTCGTCGCGTGCAGAGAATAAATTGAATGCGCCACTGAAACAATCAATATGGGTGAGCCAAAGAA
Source organism: Eupelmus azureus (assembly GCA_030522685.1). Classification (NCBI taxonomy): domain Eukaryota; kingdom Metazoa; phylum Arthropoda; class Insecta; order Hymenoptera; family Eupelmidae; genus Eupelmus; species Eupelmus azureus. The sequence continues at coordinate 43,941 of JAPYZA010001663.1, forward strand.
GAAAGTAGTATTGGCGATGCCGCATGATTTTATCAGTTTATTATTTTATTAAATTTAAGAGAACAAAATTTTATAATTATGAAAATTAAATGAATTGTCAAAGTAGGGATTTATTATTTTTCTGAATCTCTTTTTTTAGATTCAGAATATATCTTGTGCAATCTTTTACCATCAGCCTTATTTGAAATTCGAAACAAAAGAAGAAGCAGCCATTTTTATTCTCTTTGGATCTTGTGCGCGCTAGGGGACACAGTCAAAAAGAGCCTGGCTTCTGTACACCTAGCGTTGCAATCTCCTTGAAGGCCAGGATCCGCAAGGGAGTAACGAAACTAGAAAAAAAGCTATTCTCTTCGCTCGAAGAAGAAAGTGTTTCTCGAGGCGAATGGACACAAAGTGAGAGAGTGAGAGAGAAAGAGAAAGAGAAACTCAATACTATCTTGGTCCAAAGGAGCCGGTTATTTCGTTATTTCGTCGGTACGAGTCGGAGATACTCTTGTTCTTTCGAAGCTTACACGTTCCCAGTAAGAGAAACTCTCGATTTCGAGAGAGCGAAAATCTTGATGGGATTACCGAATGCGAGTAGATAGAGTCTTCTGGCTGAATTGCGAATCAAACAAATCGATATGGTTCGATTCATATCTTCATTCAAAAGCGGTATGTATACGTCTGTACCTACATTCTTATATAGTAATGGAATTACATGATCAAATAACGGGTTACGATTGTTTATATACGATAAAAGATAGAGAATAAAGTTAGATCAATTTAGTTATTACAGAATCTTCCAAAGAATTAGAATTATTTACTCTGAATCTATTTTTAATTTCCCAGGTAAATATACACCGCTTAACACGTTAATCTTCTTGCACTTCCCTGATTTTATGAACTCGTCATTGTTGATCCTTTACGGGTCGCACCATAAGTTCACAATCCTAAATCCAAGCTAGGGGTTATCGAAGATTTTTGCGAACATCAAATAGGCGCCAGTCCCTCGATGGATGGCTAATTAGGCCGCGGCCGATCGGCCAAGCGAAGGGATCCGACGATGTTCTTATTACCAGCGTCAGCTGGCGCTGCTTCGTTTAAATATCTATTCACGGAGGGAATGGTTAAAAGTAACGAAAAAGATGAGATCGATAAGGTTGTGGATATATGATAATACAGAATACAAATTGTTTAGTTCGTATAATAATATATTATACATTTTTATACAATTGTAGATGTTGTTTAAAATCTGTTGATTTTAAAGATCAAATAAGAAATTATTTATATTTTATAAAAGTTTTTATTTATCTATATTGAACTTGTTTTCTCGGATCTTGTTTGTACGAAATACGAAACAATTAATTTCAGGAAATGCAAAAAATAAACTTACTATTTTATGTTAGAAAGACCCACATGAGATTCAAAAGATATATATCGGAATTAAATAATAGAATAATTAAAATAGAGTATGCTATCACCAATAATTAATATATGTTGATTTTCTTTACTCACAGTTTTATTATTATTAACATGAAATCAATAACGAAAACCAAAGGAGAGGGTAAGTCCATTATTGATCCACCTCCTGAGATTTAAGTATAATTTATAAGTTTTACTAGAGAGAAAAAAGATTAACTTACAGTTATAGTCATGAATGTATTCGCATTTAAAGCCACCATGAATTTAGCTAATTGTAAGTACTAGATTTCTATTTGTTTTCTCCGATTTTGGGCGGAGATTTCAATATTAAGCCGATCGTTTCTTGAAAACACGACAAAGGGGCTTAATTAGTTATTTTGGAAGATGACAGAATTATACTTCTCAAATAATATTAAATAATGGACACATTTTAAAAAATCTAAATTTTTTATCATTATCGACCTTACACTTATACGCGCACAAGCTCGTATATGTGTGTGTATTGTTCAAATAAATAAAAATTAATTAAATTTTTCATATCATCACAACTTTTTAATTTAAGATAAATTTAATTCCTTTTTGAAATTATGTAAATTTTAACATAAGAAAAAGTTTTTTCAAGATAAAGTCTTTTTTATGAGTAAGTACACTTCTAGAATTCTAAAGAATCTTGTCTCAAAAAATTTGCATGTTTCTTAATTTGTTTTCTTAATGTTAATAACAAGAACGTAGAAATATCTTATAAAAAAACTATAAAAATATCTAAAATGATAATTATATTTGAAAAACACGGGTCATAAAAATGCAATGAAATTCTGGTGATCTTATTATAAAAGACTGCTCGAGCTTCTATCTTTTCATTAAAATTTTTCTTGTACTCAAAAAAGAATATGAAGCTAAGAGCGTGAAATTAAAGAACAATGCTGGAGGGTATCTCGTTTATATACTTTTTTATCCTAAAAATAGTTATCGTTCAAGCTGAAATTTTAAATGAGCGTTGTTTAAAACGTGAAACTCCAAAAGTACTTCGTTATGTTCTTTTAATTCTTCAAACTCAAGTATGATCAGGTATCGAAGTAAATTACTTTTCTTTCTCGTTTATTAAAAGTAGAAAGAGAAAAAAAATCGAATTTATTGGAAAACGTTTAATGAACGACCGAACACGAGTGTTGCGAAATAATATTTTCTCTCTTTATTAAAGCAGACTCTTTGGAGAAACAATTTGTCTTATAATAAACTGATGAAATAATGGGACTCGTGAATGTCTTTAAAGCCATAATATTTTGAATTATCAGACAATTGCAGAAGCCAGCTTGGGTTGCGTAATATTTTGTTCATTAAATATGCTGAATAATAAGTTCCGCAAAGTGGCACAATGTATACTAAATTTAATCATGCACTAATTGAGTTAAAACACCTCACTTTATAGATTCAGTTTAGACCAGTAACAAATTTAATGAGATTATAAAGTAGAATGAACATTCAGTGAAAGGAAGAATAATCCAATTAGGTTGATAATTAAAATAAAATCAATTTTTAAAAATTATCTCCTACAATTATTATTATTATTTTTTTTTTTACATTCACAAACAACATCATTTTACGAAGATAAGATTCGCAACTTTAAAAATCACTTGCAATGAAGAAATATGTATCACCTAGATTTATGCGTCTTCTAGACCCAACATAGCCACTTTTCCTCCTTACGGGAATTCGCTTTGACGTATGTGGAAGCGTGCGACTACGCAATCTCTTTGAATCACGCGTATTCATTCGTAGGTTGAGCGTCGACGACTGTCGACGTAGTGGCATGATCCACTCAAAGTTCCCAAGAACTCAGCACAGTCTCTTACGAGGTAATGCCACTTAACAAAGAAAAGAAAATCAAGAAAAGTTAAAAAGCTACTTTACTTCTTTCATTCTTCTCACGGTTTCCAAAGCATTAGTAAGGCATCAGTAGATAAAGGCAGGGTCCGGCGAGACGCTAGACATGCTCGGTGCATTAGGTGCGAAAATTTTATATACGTGCCGTGGGTAGAGCCATTAGTCCCTCAGGGGCACGAAGGTGCGGAAGGTACGTAAAATATGTACACGGACAACGCGGAAGGCCTTCCGGCATGGCGCTCACGAGGGTGAGCAACGATTATGGGAAAACTTGGCGAGGCTTTTTACGTCGGCGGGAGCTGCGTTCGGGCCATTAGTTATCTAATCGCGTGGGGAGGGGGTGAAAGTTCGCACGCGAGTCTGGAATCTAAACGCATCGGTACATGAGGCGAGCTTGTGGCGTCTACACCTGGAGAAAGTTAGGAAGTGGGGTCTGCTGGTAAATTGAGATGTTATGACTTTTTTCTTTGGTTGGACTTCGATATGAGGTCACTTGGTAGCGTGCAGTTTCGTTAAGTCAATTGTGTTTTGCTAAATTTAAAGTAAGTTTACTATTATTTTTAAAAGGTGAATTAGTTTCTATTTTATAACTTAGAAATGTAGTAACTAAATTATTATGCAAAAGTAAGGTTTCATTTCAAGTAATTTCAAACAAAGTTTTAAAGTTACTAATTCAATTTCATCGCAAACAATAATTTTTTAAAATGACCCTTCGCCAAGTCTGCGCAATTCTAAAACTTTCTAAAAGTTCAAAAAAATTTTTAAATTATTTTTAAATCAATTTTTTACATAAAAGAAATATCGAAAATTTCTACTAAACTTGGTGTACTCTTACCTTAAATTATATTCTACTAATTGGTTTATCTTTAGAATAATTGCTCTAAAGTACATAATTTAACGCTACTTTCATTATTTGTTTAAAAAATTGTATTTAAAGCCTTTCAACATAACAACGTTTTAAAATAACAACGTTTTGATAAAGTTTACTAATCTGATCCAATCGAATCAATCTCGAATTAATCATGGAAAAAACGAATAACATTCAAATCACACCCTGCCATACAGAAGATTAAAATTTCCTTCCCTCGAACCCTCTTAATTTTCCAATATATAAAATAATTGCGAACCAGTTAAAGGCCCACGCTGGCAGTAATCCTCAGCGTCTTGATCCTTCTTCTAAGTCCTTTTCCATCATACCACTTTCGCTTGGGAAAATTGAAAAATTATTGCTATCTCAACGATTCTCGCCCCTCGAGTCTCTCTCTCTCTCTTTCTCTCTCTCTCTCTCTCTCTCTTTCTCTCTCGCTCTCTCTCTTTCTCTCTCTCTTTCTTTCTTTTTAGCACACCACCACGGGGGAAAACCCGAGGCTAGAGTAAAACTTCCGGGTTCTCGCTTTTCCATCTCGTCGCCCCGAGGATCTCGCGAGCTTTTGATACATCCACGAGATTTCTCACTCTCTGTCTCCGTCTCTCTTTCTCTCTTACTATCTGCATCTCTCTATCTCGTGCTCCTCCAAGGAGTTTCAAGAAGCAGAGAGGAGGAAATCTAATAGAGCTCAGCGAGGTGAGGACAGCTGCAGGGAAATTCCCGCTCATTTTCTCTCAGCCGCCTTGTAGGATCATTCTGAGTTCGAGGAGAAAGATCGCATGATTCCGGCCTTTTTAATGCAATGAATTAGCGAACTAGATTATTGGAATTTCTAGAATTATCGTTAGAGTTTTTTTTAAAGTAATTATTTTTTATTGGTTTATCATACATTTTGAAAGGTGTAAATACAGACATGGATTTTTTATTTTTATCTAAACTAAACTATTGTTTTTTACAAATAAAATATTAAAAATTAGATTGAGATGATGACATTGATGAGGAAGTACAATTATTTTTATCATTGAGTATCAATTTTTTATCATTTTTCGTGACTTCTATTTTTAAGCTGATATTAGAAAATTGAAACTGACAGATCCAAAGAAGGCCGAGAATATGCATTCAATTTTATATTCGCTATATTAGACCGGCCACTTCATATTTGAAAATTTGTCATTGATAACTATTGACCTAAATGAAATTCAAGGACCTATTTTTATGCTTAGCGAGGTAGTAAAACATATGTGTGGAATAGTTTTTGTGAAACAAAATTCTTTTGCTCATAGCAACGCTATATCATTTAAAATTTCATCCAAAATTTATGCAGAAAATTTCGGGTATATATTATTCCATTATTTTTATATGATGATTGCTCGTGAGAAAGTCAAATTTATATTTTTAAAATACACCATTGTTTATGGAATTTTTAAATACAAAAATAGAATAAAAACAGGAAAATATGATATTTCATATTTTGCAACTACTTTAATTTCTCCTATTAAATTCTAATAAATTCAATCTTTAACCTCTCCCTAAAATTAATCCAAATTTTCCTTTCCAAACAGAATAATCCGCATTTGCAATTCCAACAAACCACTCTCAAAAGTCCATTTTGATCGGGCGCCCGTTTAATCTTTGAAATCCGTCAAATATTACATCCCTTTTAGAGCGCGATAAAACAATCCAGTCCTCGAGCGATCGGGAACCCCCACATAGCTCTGAATGATTAACGCGCGCCCAACAGAACCAATTACAAAAACTACATTTCAACTCTCCGCGCTCCGTGCACTTATATTCCCGAGCTGGATGCAGTCCCAGCGTGATTGGTTCATCGGCGCGGTGCGCTTCACCATAAATTTGACCGGACGATTAAAATCCGAGGGGGCTTCGCGGAAAGTCATCGGCCGAATCGCGGTTCCATAAACCGTGGAAAATCCCTTTGGATCTGGCCAGCTGGACGCAGGCGAATCGAATTTTTCGGAGCACTGGTGCTTTTTTTTCAATATTGGCGCCTGCGGCTTCGCCATGCGAGTGAATTTTATTAAGCGATGCTAGTGGATATCCGGATGCAGATGTTTTTTTTTGCTGTTGTACGGGGGAGGTTGGAAAGGGGGATTAGGTCTGTGCCACTCCACGATACATTTTTATGTTCGCAATAATAGCAATACGTAAAAGCTTCGTTTGTATAGAGTTTGACGAAGAACGCAGCGGACCGAACTGAGTAAATGAGAACTATGAAAAGCTTGCTCAGCGAGTTCAATCAAATGAAATTGAACTGTAAAACGGTAGTTTAATATTGAATTAGACGTGAATTCTAAGTAAATTTGTATTAAACGAATGAGAGGTTGAATGATTTTTAAAATTTTATAGGAATCATAAAACCGTAATTTACAACGTAGGACCATTTACGAACTCTCCAGCGCAGAATGTAACAACTGAGAGCAGCAATAAAGTCGACCTAGATGTGGCGTTTTAGAGCAAGTAATACTCTCGCCTAAATCTGTATTAAATGTTAACGAAGTGTCAACGCCAAAGACGGAAATTCATTACTCGAATAAATTTTTAATTTGTATGTATATTTGTGCTTTATTTCCATGTAATAAAATGTAAACTTTGCGAATTTCAATTACTTTTTAATTAATAATTTTTGTGACTATAGAAATTAAAATTTTAAATTTTATTGATGGTATATTATACGCTCTTCTCTTGCAGAATAAATTGAGTTTGAATAACCAATTAATGGTACCAAATATTTATTTCAATCATTGTCGAGTAATTGTCCTATTCTTAAAAAAAAAAATTATTACCACATATTTGGACGACGCATCAATTAATTACTCAAAGAACTGAAAAAAGCATCATTGCCAGCCTTTTCATCCAGCTTGGCATCGCAATAAACGTCGATTTTTCATGCGCTTCATAAAGGAGCTCGACAGTTATTGCGCGACGTTATATGCACCAGAAATTTTCGATCGATTTCACCTTTGCCACGGAAGAGCACGCAAGAGTCGCGAAAATTCCATTCACATTACTGGCGCTTATATGCAAATACGGCATTGTTTAACGAAGCCCCTAATGACGTGTACGTACGCAAATCAGTGTTTGTTGGCTCTGCTAGCCGTTATTGGAATGCGCGGTAAGCAATCATTCGAGAGTGACGTTAAGGAAAATTGGTTAAAGAATGCTGGATCTTAGGTGTCAAGTGGATAATGAAATAATGCAGTGCGATGGGGATGTTGGGGCGAAAAGTGAGATATTATTTATATTATAGAAGAACTTTAGCTCTAATTACTCAAAGAGGTGTTTGTGAGCGCTTGAAAAATTTGTTTAGAGTGACTGATCTTTGACGTGACGCTGCAGATTTTCTGGCGACTCTTCATATTCTCTTCGCCGAGACGCTTTTATCGACTTTTCTTTACTACTTATATTTTTCTGCATTTTTCGCACTTTGAAATTCTATTTCATCGAGAGCTAACATTATATATGTACCTATACATATACCGGTTATAAAGAGCTGAATTGAAATTGCTTTTATACTGAGGCCTTTGAAGTTAATATTTTTGGAAGACCAACTAAACGAGATTTCGAAGTTGAATTTCGTTTGAACTGCGAAATGTCAGGGCGTCGGGAAAACTAAAAAGTTTCATAATTCGATCTCGTCGCGCTCGTGCTTACGCTGAAGTGGCAAAAACTTGTAGTGCCGAGTGGCTCGGGCAACTTTTTCGGGGCACAGCAAAATTTCGCGTCTAAGAAGGAAAGAGCGTCAACTGGAACTTCCACTTTTGGAGAGTGTGCTGAATGAGGCTGACTTTTTGCTAAATAAATTTGTTGTTCACACAAGACTGTTTTCTTTGACTTCATCGCTTCTTCTTAATCAGGATGTAATTCGTTTAATCTTTCACAATTAAAATTACAGTCAACTATGACCCGCAAGAAAACATTAAGTTTCTGACTAAATTTGATTTTCACACGGTAAATTAAAGACGGCCAGAACTCGTATAAATAATCAGCGCTCAATAATCATGACCAGCAATATTGATTGCATAAAATGTAGATACTGATTGCTCTCAGAAGCAGGAGCTCGTCGATGAGTCTACGAGCAGACAGAGGGGAAAGTTCAACGTAGGTAGTTTTCGGATAAGCGATGCTATGGCTGCGGCCGCGTAATGAGTTCTCATTGAACGGAGAATAAAAAGTTTTCGTCCAGAGTCGAACGCTCAAGCGCTGTCGAGCTTAAATTTATGCTGCTCCGGGGGTTTTATTTTGCCAAAGTCTTTAGACTGGTAAACTAGATTGACGATGTAAGGTATTTAATTTAGAGTGCATCAAAAACTTCTGAAGCAGCGTTCTAGTTTGAAAACTAATTGCTTCGCTGTAGCTCTGGGATAAATCGGCAAAAATGCAACTTGAAATAGAATTATAAAAGGACGCATTGTGACTTTTTAACAATTCTTTTCAGCAAAGAGCACGAAGCATTTTTCTAACACTTGCACAAACCATCTAAATCCATTTTAAGATATTAAAGTCTTTAGAAAATATCCCTCTGACAAATGGAAAGTCGTAAATCCTATTTAGTTTTATTCACAATCGAGCCCACGGCAATTCCGCAAAAAAGAGAGAACACACAGCTCCGGCTCCGCAAATTCCGCGACCCGATTTTGCATACGGTCCATTTTCGAAAATCGTTACGCTCCTCGCGTGCGAAAAGCGCAACTGGGGGCTTGATTTATTTTGGCCGAGCGAAAATGACGTATGCAAATTGCGCTCGGCCCACGGTGGGGACGATTATATTTATTAGCCGGATATTGTTTTTGCGGTGAACGAGCGCTCGCCCGCTCGATAAATGCAAGCGCGCGAACGACACGCTTGTATAGGATTAATAAAACGCATTCGAAAACTTTGTTTTCGCAAAAGCTCGCAATTTAATTGTTCTCGCGCGTAGGCGTAGCGCCGTGCAGTTTAGTCGCCATGCCAGTTTACGAGTTAGTTTACGGTTTTACGAGTTTTTCATCAGCCAGGGCGCGATTGATGCGGGTAATTTACGCGGGGTTCGGTGGACTCTTTAGCTTTATTGGAGTTTCTCGCGGAATGGATATTTCGGGAGTGGAGGAAAAGAAATATAATAACTTTTGTTGATTATTAGTTTGATTACCGGGTTGAATTATCATGATAAATTATTGTTATAAAACAATGGCTTTTGTTAATATAAAATCATTGATTTTGCTGCACCAAAAATTCTGTGAAAATATCCTTTATTGTAATTTTGTCATACGAAAAAAGTTATAAATCATTCAGTATAATAAAATAATTTTTCCATCGCAATGAATTTCCTCATTCGTGTTTGTCCAATTATAAGCATACAAAACGCGCAAACATCAATCACGGAATCAAACATAAATACCGATGTAATGTATACGAAAATATTTATCCAGAATTATTTACCATGAGTAATAAGCCCACAATACAGCGCAATCGAAAACACCATCCTCACGAATTCGCAAGCGCGCGAGGAAAAGTTGCCTCGCGACGCCCTCAATGGTGGATCGGAAAGTTAACCGTGCGAAACTAACCTCATACGTATCCCGCAGAAAGAAGCAGGCGAAGTACATGAAATACGAAGAACCCAGCTCAGCCGAAGACACCGCCCAGGCGCTTTCAAACTTCTTCTTCCCCGCGAGACATTCTAGAGAAGTATAAAAGGAGCGAACTGACTCCTCTTTTTTTCTTATCTCGGAACCTGCGAGCTCTCGCAATCGAGCCCGTAAAATCGCAGAGGGCTGGAGGGAAGATCGCCCGTAGCTGGTTTACGAGCTGCCCTACAGGAGCGCATCGGTCATGAGGATCTGTTGTATATAGCGGCTCTTTGCGCTGTTTTTACCTCGCGCGCGGTGATGGTGAGACTGATTCGTCGAGGGACGTATACAGCGAGTGAAAATGAGATGTGGCTGCACATGAATTTTCGTAAATGGCTGAGAGAGGGGGAAAGCAAGAAAAACAAAGATAACACATCGGTATCATGAATTTTTCGCGTCGACCGAGTGAAGAATTGGCGTCATTACTTGAAAAGGTGAGAATTAGCTTTACTGCGAAGAAAGATAAATCTGTCGAAACACAATCGACCCTCAACCACTCGCGTATAATTTCGAGGCTAATTTTCGTTGTTATGTTTCATTAGTATTAACGCGGTAATTGGATGATTGGTAAGCACAAATTGATGGGCTGTTAGTAATTGTTTATAAATTTAAGAAACACGGGGCAGATCCGCTTTCATGCATTTAGAATCGACGATCGCTGTAACTGCGCGCGCGTGATCGTTTGTACCTCTTCTGGATGTAACCGCAGGCGCACGCAAATCTATCAGATAACGTATAACCGTGCGCGAAAACAATAACAAACTGCCCTTTGTTTCGCCGGCATCGATTCACGTTTGCGCACATTTAGTCGTGAATACATCTAACTGTATCCGTTCAAACAGTGCGGCTACTATATCACTTTGGATTTGCTTAGATATGCAGCGGTTACAATGCGTGTAACGCGAGCGAAATTTCTACATTTCGATCTGATAACTGTATTTCGAAATACGTGGCGCAATACGAAACCAATTTAGAATATTGTTTAGACGGCTAACTAATTTATTAATTTACAAATCAAATTGTCATCATCATTCAATTAAATTAGTAAAACACTTTTTGCATCCGCCACTGAAGACAATTCCAAAACCCGCGCATCCGCACATAAAGAGCAAACGCAACTAGAAAGTCAAATGAAAGCATTGCCACTTGCAAGCGGGTAAAAATCGCAACATGACCATACGAGCGGCAAAAGACGTGCCCCCAGCGCGTTCTCTCGCAGCCGACCGATCGATTTTCAATCTTCCAGCCGGCGCTAAGTAAAACGGGCATTTATCGCAGCAGGGGCGCGGCGGCGCGCTATATATCCGGTATCGCTCTGTCGCCGCGCGGCAGAAAATTAACGAGGCGCATGCATTATTAATGCATTCTCATTCCGCGGCTCTCTGCGTAAAGCGAGCGCCGGCCGCCGGCTGGGTCAAAGTTACACGAGATCTTCATTATGCACGGATAAATTCACTCTGGCGGAGGGGGCCGAAGAAGCCGCACACAGCCAGGCATCGCCACGGCTGTAGAGCCGGCCCCGCGGAACGTTAATGAATCTTAACCCGATCAAGCGGAGGAGGCTTTTCCCCGAGAGCAAGTTTGCATCGCTAATAATCCGAGCGCCGCTCTCTCTCTTGCATGCATGCATACGTCTCTCGTGTGCTGGAGTACACTCATGCACAGCAGGCGTTTACACAGCCAAGTTACAAGCGAACAATTCACAATGGGATGTGTAGGGGAGGCGTATGCGCTATGGCATCCGTTACGATTCTACCATGTGTGGCTGCTATTGTTTAAATCCGAAAAATGTGCATGTGCGCATACGTTAGCGTGACCGTACAACTATGCACGCATACCTACGTTCTCAGATGCAGGTGTGCATATAACCGCATGCAAGCATAACCGCATGCAAAAATATATTTGCGGAGGCAGGGGTGCGGTGCGGCTCGTTTTATACAAGCGTTAAGTGCACACAATTTTCAATCAGAAAACAGCAATTCAGGACGAACTCTACTGTTAGCTCGTAAAAATGAACGCTAAAACGCAGCCGCAACGCCGGAGGTAGCACACACGCGCACGCACACGGGAATACTTGCTTCCAGAAAATATAAAATACACAAGGCACGCACGCCTGCGCCAGAGTAATGTATATACGCCAGGCAATAGCAAGCTCTTGGCGGTGCAAAAGCACGGCCGCGCGCAGGTTTACACGGGCTCGCAGGCGCGCGCGGTCGGACGAGTAGAACGCATGCAGAACAGGCGGCTTGTTGGGAGGACTTATGATAAATTGTCCCGACAATGGAGGCTGCCGGCGGCGGAGGCGCGGCATCCCCTCTGTGTATACACGCGCCCAGCGAGTCATAAATACATCGCAGTCGCAGGAAGGCCGCGAGCTCCCTACTGTTGCTACGTGTGTATGTGCGCGCGCGCTCGTGCTGTCTTTACGTATGCAATGAGCAGCTTTCAATATGTAAGACGCGACTGATCTCTCGCCGAGCCCTTTTGTCTTTCCCGCTGCTCTTTCTACCCTGTGAATAGGCATTAATTCTGAGACGGGGAAAAGGTGAGTTGAGTGGCTGTAGAGAGATGCGAGAAAAATTAATTTAAATATTTTCGTCTTTCATAGTGCATTCACTATTTCTGCTCTGAATTTAAACAAAATACTGGACAAGATGAGTTTAAAAAAATTTAATTAAAAGCGTACAAGTTTGAGTTGCTGCTACATTTATTGCTGTCGCAATGATACTTCGATTAGTCATGTAGTATCAGTGACTTTACTTCGGACAAGCAGTCAAATTCCCGTACACAGCTTGACATTTGAAATTGAAATTGCCTAAGCAAATTGCGCGAGAAACATAGAAACGTCATGCAAGAGTATCTTGCCAATTCCAATATACCGTTTGAGATTTACCACGTCATTGGCGTTTCTACTTACATGCAAATAATTACATAACCAACACAGTTTTGATTTCGATTAATTGAATTCATCTTCGCTCGAGTTAGTTAATCAGCGGTCACATTATCAATTTTTTACCAGCTGGCCACCAGCGGAACATCGAGAGGTCAGTTTGCAAATTTATCTACAAAAGACGTCCATTATCGTGCTTTCTAATTAAAAATTCATGCAGCACAAGAGAGCAAACCTCGCGTGAAAAGCCGCGAAACTATCTAGCCTCAAAAATCATTCACCCAAGACACGCACTAAACGCTCCATCATCGCGCGTACCCTCAGATTTCAATCTGCATCCAAAACTCCCGTCCCTTATACCCGGCAGGGCCTGTACCGCCTCAGACTCCCCGCGCTTATTGCATGCACAAGCCCAAGCCGAGGACAATATACTATTCTAATTCTAATTTGCATGCGCTCGGCTCGGCGCACGCGTTAGCAGGGATGAGAGAGGGAGAGAAGCTCGCTCGGCCATTGTTCCCTAGTCGAGCGCCGTCGGCGAATCTTGGGGCGTGCGCGCGTTTTCATCAAGACGTGCACGCGCGCTCGCGTAATCGTATTAATCTAACGAGATTTTACGCGACACGGCTGATCGGGATTATGAGGGAT
>JAPYZA010001664.1:0-24397 GCA_030522685.1 Eupelmus azureus
TCCAACATCGACAGCTATCTGCTTTATCATAGAATTTCTTAAAAGAAGCAACTTACAAATCTAAACACCAGAGGGAAATACTGTTCACCAGATGATGGCTTATAGCTACAGCTGAAAGGCCAAAAAAAGAGAGAAGAAGAAGAAGAAGAAGCCGGCCACATGCAAGCTGAGTCCTGTATCGCGTTATGGTGTGCGTCAGTGCGTGTATACACTAAAGAACCCAATGTGACAAGATCACAGAATTTGACCAAAAATTCTTCTAGTTTAATAAGTTAAAAAAATTTTCCTATTGTTTAGCTGTTGCAATTGCAGTTACGTGTGCCATATACAAATTAAAACGATAAATAACAATTCACAGAGAATTACACGTTATTATAATACCTTAAAGTTAATCGTTCTAACCTAAAAGTGATATATAATACATTAGTACCTGAACCTATTAATAAGTATTTTAAATTTTAAAATTGTAACGAGTACAAGACAATTCTATTATTCAGAAAGAAAAATGAAACTTTTGACGCATAATATGTTAACGTCAAAGTGTCTGAAGGGTGTTACTGTAGGTTATCCTTTAGCAATTGAGGTAATTGTGTTTATTATTTTTATTCTAATAAGTTGAATTAAACTTTATGAAGTCTAAGTTGAATGTGGTTGCATTATTCTTTTTCCATCTATTATGTTGTTTTATAATATAAATTATGAGAAATATTTGAGCACTTTTGTTATATTTTACCATTTTTGTTAATTGATAATAATTAAACTAAAATTTTAAGCTATTCTAGATAAATTATTTTTATGTTTTTATGACTTTCCATTTCTAATGGTCATTGGGTCTAAAAAGTTCAAATCTATATATAGATATATTTAATTATTAATTAAAGCATTGCATGGAAAAAAGATGTCTTATAAAGGATTTCCACATAAGAATTATTCTTTATGTTGTTTTTTTTTTTCTATTTATATATTATTTTAATATTTACAGGCTAAAGATGTAAAAATTTCAGAAGTAGATTTTAACTCGGAATTTATTGCCAGGATCGTTCCGAAGCTTGATTACACAGCCTTGTATAAAGCGGCAGACAGTGTAAGTCATTTTTTTTAAGTTTGAGATTCTTTCTTAAATACAAACCAATACACATAATACATTTTTTTATACAAAATAGTTGGGTCACGCAGATGGCTTACCATCACAGTTGGTTGAAGATTATGAAACAAATGAAGATTTCCTAAAAAAATTACACCATGCTTTACTTGAAATTGAAGTTATTAATGGTGAGTTGCTGTGTCCAGAATCTGGAAGAAAGTTCCCAATAAATGATGGTATACCTAACATGCTCTTAAATGAAGATGAAGTTTAAGCTTTGCTAATGTTACCTGCATAATTTATTGTAAAAATAGGATATATATTTTTTATGTTATATAAAAATTTGACAGAAACTTAACTAATGCATTTATTATAATAGAAACAATACTTATCATATTATTATTGACTTTATCTCTCAGTAATGAATTACTACTGGAAGATGATTTTATCGCTCTTTTCAAGGAAGTCAATAAAATCATCTTAAAGAAATATTTTATTGTTTAAAATAACGGACAATATTAATATTTAGAAAGAGATAAGTATTATTAAGTGTTAACACTTTTATGAGTAATCAATTTTGATAAAATGTTAAAAAAATGCTTAAATATAATTTTGTTGTTAAAATGTAGAATACACAAAACACAAAAATTAAATCTATGTATACATAGATTAAAAATTGTATAAAATTTGTGTGTATTTTAATGCAAATTCAAAAAGTTTGTTTTTGAAAACTTTCTAAAATTAAATAAAACTGTTAATTATTGAAATAGAACAAATAAAAATGGTTTATTAGAATGACTTTAAAAATCCAAAATTATAAAAATAAAAACTACTATTACACCATACGATGATTTAATTTATTGCATGGATATGTAGATACAATAAGATACAGAGCTTTTTTAACAGATATTTATAGACAATTTTTAGACCTTTAATTAATATTATATTTATTGCTACCAAATGTGGAACGATTGACAGTTTTGTTTAAGAGATGAACTATGTTCTTGATTAAACTATAGAACTTTTACTCAGGAATGTTTTGTAATGGTAAAGTTTCTATACAGTCAAGGCGTGAGAAGTTCTAAAGAAAATTCAGCTAAATTGATGAATATCTAAATATAATTTGCATTTTCGCATCGGCACTGTATACTAAACATAGTTAAAAATAATTTTTTTATTATCATTATGGAATGTACACTGCTCTGGCTAGATTAAGTCAAGTTTGGCTAAGTATATTTTATTTAATTATTAATGAGCTCTGTTACTAGACAACTGGCCACATACAGTTAAAGTGCCTGATTGGTTTCAACAGTGCAAACAGTAATTCTGTACCTGACTATTAATAATTACAAGAACTGGACAAAATACTCATAGAAATAAATGATTACAATAATTTTTTTTCGATTAAATCGATTTTTTACAATTATTAATTTATTAATTTTATACTTTAAAGGTTCCATAATAGCATGAATATCACTCTTGATTTAAATATCTTTCTAAAAATCCAGTTAATTTTTTATACATATAAAAAATCAGTCGTTTTATTAATTTTCTTTGATTTAGAATTATCTCCTAAATTATCTAATGAAATGTAAATAAATTACTTTGGCTATTTTTTACGTTTATTTTAGTCATTTGCACAAAAGTAAAATTATCTTTTTTATAAAACTAAATATTAATGTGTTATATATTTGTACATAATTATATTCATGCTATTATAAAACATACAAAAATTCATCTTATCTCACAAAGCTATGTGCAAAAACAATACTATCATCAATATTTTAAAATCAACTACAAATTTTTAAATATATTATACATATTATTCATTTATAAAAATCAGTACACATGTCACTAATTTTTAACACTATCCAAATACTTTAAATGAAACAAGTAATTTATTTTAATGTAATTAGTATTCGAATTCAAACAAATAAGATTAAAAAGTGCAGTTAAGTAATTCACTAAATTGTATTATTAATTTAAATCTAATAATTGTTTACTTACAATTTTAATCATTACATTTACGCATTTTACGATTTTTAGAGGACGCTTCAGAGACCAGTTACGTTTCCGAGTCTTTACTTTAAAATGTAGTCAAAATATATATTTTCATCCACCCTAGTTACTTTGAGAGTTAAAAAGCTATAAAAATAGCTCTCAACTATCTTGTCAACCACAGCCTATCTGTTATTAATTCTGTATTCACATATTTTATTTATACTTTAAAGGCAGGATTATTTTGGATGAAGCTTTATGAAAATACTTCTGTACCGAATATACAAATGACAAGCGCAAGTTTAATTTCTTTTCTTCCAGAAAATTATTCTGGAAATTCATTTTTTACAACAATATCTCACAAAAAGAGAAAAAACATTGATTTGCTTTTTAATAGTTGAAAATTTATTTTTTTCCAAAATAATGTTGCTTTGCAAACATTACAAATATTTGTTGAGGATTCATCTTAAACTAATTGGCTATTTGAGTTACGGTTCAGCTTGGTACTTAAGAAGGCAATTGCAATAAGCAAGAAGCATAGTTTGTTTGTAGGTGACTAATGTAAAATAAAAAAAAATAAATAAAGAGTGTACAAGTTATTATTTGCAATAGCTTTTTAATTTTTTTAAAAGTCACCTTGAAATATGTATTATTACAAAAATTTCATTACTTGTCAACATGAATTTAATTTTGAAAAAATGTACTTTTTTATTTTCTATTAAAATTTTTTTTTAAATTGTAAAAACACTTGAGAACTGGATAAAAAAAATTTATTTTCCCACAACAAGGTTATAGAAGTTCGATTTTTGGAATCTGTTTTATAAGAGCAAAGTAACGCATTTCTTTATTAATGAGCAAAGTAGTAATAATACTATTACTAGTACTCATACTACTCATTAGTGAGGGAATATAGTTTTTGCTCACTATTGAGGAACTGTGATATTTTGCTCACATAAAACAGGTGCCAAATAACAAATTTCTGTCATCTTATCAGGAAAAATAATATATGCTTCTCGTGAGAATAAGTAATCCCCACACTCTTCCTTATTATATATAAATAATTTCAAATAAGTAAAAAGAAGATTATAGTTTTAATTCTTGGATTTTTAGTAAATTATTCGATAAATTTGACGAACTCCTTGACGTTTCCTTTCACATTTTGATTATCAAGATGATATAATAAAAAAAATTTTTAATTATGCAAAATATGGACGTTTCATAGAGTGGAAAGTACGCCTTAGAATTCGTCGAAAAACTCTCAATATGTTAAAGCAATTTTAATTTTATGAAAATTTTCTGGTATGCTTCTTAAATGCATATCTAACGTTATGTTTCAATTAAAATCGATTTCTTAATTGAAACAAAATTTATGATTCCTGCCATTTGTTTACTATAAAAAATTGACAGATAATATTAAATTAAAAATGTTATAAATAAAATTATAAAATGTAAACTATATATTTTACTTATTTTACAACATAGACAGAATTCTTAATGATTGAAATACAATTTCGACTTTTCATACAAACACAAGTATATGATATATAAATACGTAAGATGTAAAATGAGTATAATTGGCCACTCCTTATTGCTAGTGCTTAATGCACTCATATATAATACTGTTTTTAAGATTTCTCGATTGTTATTTATAAATCAAAATTTATCAAAACTTTTACCGCCATTGATTATTATAATAGAAGATAAATAACAATCAGTTGCGAGTTAACATCGAGCGGGACATAAGAAGTGCATTTTTACACGTTTTAAACAAATAAGCTATATCGATCTTTAGTTGGCAAAAATTTGCTATACCTATCTATTGCGTATCATTTATGATTTTCTTACATTACACCCTTTTTCAAGTATCAAGAACATTCTAAGATAACAATTTACAGTAGACAATCGCAGTGCGATTTTTTCAAATTTTCGTACAGATACATTTTTTAATTCACGTTTTTGGACGACGAACAAATTTAAATATTAAAAACTATTTTTTTTAATTTAAGTAACCTAAGAATAACTGATAATATTATTTAAGATTGTAACGATTATTTCGTTTAAGGTAGTTTTTGTTCGTATTGCACATCTATTTTAGAGGACCATGCGATTAATTTTTGAACTTTTAAATTATAAATAATTAAAAAATTTCTAACAGATTAACTTTTTAAAAAAGTTTTGAACTCACATCTTGCTTATAACAGTTTTAATTTTAAATAATTTTTTTTATTCTAATTTATGATATTAGTAAATATGATTGATCATAATTATATACTAACGAAAGTAATTAATAAACAATATAAGTGAACCTATATATTAAATAACGTTGTAATGTGATCCCCTATTCTTTATTTAATACAATAACCACCTTAATATTTATGAAAATTTTGCGTACAAAAATGAAATACAGGTCAGGGTTTAAAACTGAACTTGTATTTTCTTTAAGTATCAAAATATTGTTTTTTAATAAGTGGTTTGTTTGGAAGATATATAACTTCAAAAATGAGTGTATTTAAAATGTTTTCATGAAATATTCTGACCCTTTGTACAAAAATTATCATCAAAATTTAGAAGTATGAATACCAATATCTTATTATTTATAATAATATAGAGCATTCATTCATCTTAATTTTTCTAAAAAAAAAAAACATCTATGAATCGTTTAATTTCAAAATCACAACAGTTCATAATACTGTTTCAATGAATTATATTCTATAAAAAATTTAACTTATTCTAGATAAACTAATCAAATGATTTTAAATAATAAAAATATAATCAATAGTAAAATAATAACAAAGTTCATTTTTAACATATGACCTAGAGATCAAAAACAAAAATAACAAATATTTTAAATACCTAAGATAAAATAAACATATGAACATAAGAATCCAATTAGAAAAAGCAACTGCACATATTTCATTTGCCGCGACTTTCTGTATTCGAAGCACTTCTCTGAGAATAAATTGAACCTTGAGCTAGTCCTCTTAATGGACCTTTACGATATTCTGAATTTGGACCTTTTGCAAGATTGCAACTACCACTTACTAAGCTTACATTTCGTCCTAAAGCTAATGATCTAGTACTAATATTTTTTGTTAATATAGACGGATCTGGTCCAGACCATGGTGCATAGTCAGGTCTAAAACAATTAAATTAATGTAAAGTTAATATTACTTAAAATAATAAATAGTTTAAAAATTAAATGAAGTATGACATAAAAAATCTAAAACTTCAGTTAATGACTTTTTGTAATCATAAGTAATATTTCTCCTTATAAAAACTTTAGAATAAAATTAAAAACTTACAAAAGTAAATCATTATTTGCTCCTTTTGGTAAATCAGTATTAGGACCCATTGGCCTTGTTACATATGGAGATCTATAATCATCATCTTCCGTGGTACTAGTTCCTCGCGAAACTCTAGATTTTTAAAATTGAAATTTATGAAAATGGCATATTAAAAAAATTCAATATTAAAATTAATTTTACTTATTTCAACATACTTTGGAACTTCACTTTTGTTTTTCGGCCTTTTAGACTTTTCAACATCGGATTCTTTTATTATTCTCTTAATTGGTGAAGCACTTAATTTAAGTGCTTCAGTTACTGGAGGGCTGTCTTTTCTGTCATCACTTCTATTACTGCTATAACCATAAATTAAAAATGTAAATTGTATAAATTATACAGAATAATACTCATAATATATACATATATAAATATCCTGTCAAAGAATAAACTTTTATTAAGAAAGTAAACTTTCTAATCAACATTATTAAAGATGTTTGATTTCAGGTAGTAAGAAAGTGTTTCAAAAATACGTTAACATCTATTCAATTAAAATAAATAATAAGTTTGTCTTTTTTCGTACCAAATGAATAAACCGCATTTAAACAAGCAACTACATTTGCAATTGTTTATATTCAATATTATTTCAATATTAAAGTCTTCTATTTTTACGAATAAAATTAAATTTGTTACAAAATAAAGATCAGAAGCGTAGAGCTTGTTTGAACACATACATCTTTTTCTAGCGTGCGCGAAAGCGAGTTTCGCGCACAAAGTGCAAGAAATAAGTTTTGTTTTAGTTTATATATTTTGTATTCTTGACGAGGAAATAGCTAAGAGAGATTACTTTGCTAAGGATTTTTATATATTTATTATCATGAGAATTGTTCTTTATCAATTAATTACCTTTGACTACTGGACGTATTTAATGGTTTTATAGCTTCTTCAGCTACCATAATATCTAAAATATGTGCTGCTCTCTCTTCATCATAGTCTACACTATCCATTGCTAATAAAATGACTTTTTCTGGTACTGCTTTGAATTTATCCATCAAACGCAACTTCACTGTGAATATAAGAACAAAATTTTAAATATATAAATCAAACTCAACATTATTTAAACTTACTTTTGTTTTTTTCTTCAACACTTTTCATGCGTGGTGGTGGGGTAGGAGCAGGTGGTGTTGATTGTATCTGAAAAAATAGTGATAGAAGAAAAATGTAGTCTTAGTTTATTAAATTAAATTATTTGCCCTTAGCTGAGTGTCAACATTTGTAAACATACCTTTCTTTCTTCTTCTTCTTTCTTCCTAATGGATGCTCTAGATGGAGCAGTGGGATTACGTTTTTCATAGCCAAGTTCAAGTAACTTGTCTGTTGCTTTTTGAACATTGTTGTCACATTGTTCCAGAGTATCAAGAAGTACATATTCATCTACTTTAGGGAACACATTTTTTAGGTACCTGCATATAATTATTTCAAATTAATACGTGATGAAAAGTCTTTTTTATATATATCCTATAATAAACAAAAGTAATGCAACAATTTTTAGGAAAACATTAATATATTTTTATAATATAAAATATGCTATACACTATTTTTACTTTTCTTACACCATTTCAGCAAGCTTGTGCAAAAGTGAAGAATGCGTGCTTTAGGAAATGAATAGTTTAATATCAGATAAAAAGAATAGTTTATGTTCAATCCTCTACTGGTAAATATATATGCATTCTTTAGAACATAAAGGAATAAACTAACCTATCTACGTTTTGAGTAACTGATGCGACTCAACATCTAAGGTACTGAAAACCGGGATGAAACTGAAAAAGATTGGGGTAGAAATAAAATATGTAAATAGGTCAACATAAAAATAACTATTGTATGTGTTTTGATTCACGAAGACTAGAGCAAAAGTATAATTTAATTGAATGAAAAACGTGTTTAAATTATACTTTGTTGTTTTTAAAGTTAAAATATAAATAATTTAAAAATTTTATTTTGGTTCTTGTCCCAATTAATAAATGTATCTATCCTTTTATTATATTTTTTATTTTAGTGTTAAATGGAAAGTGTTTATAAATCTTTATGTGCTTAATACTAATTGCATTCAATTTTCTGGACAAAATCAAAGAAATTGTTCTGTGATGAGTGATAGTGTGAAAGTGTCTTTGTGAATTTTGTAAAAAAAGTAGAACTGTTTTGTTTTTATATTTTAAACTCAAGAATAATCATGCAAAATAAAGAAATCTATTTCAATATCAAAACTGATAATGCATTTTTTTACTTATAGATGCACCAAATAACTAAGGACTAAGAGAGCTCAACTTTCTTAGTTTCTGGTGAAATATTCATCAAGTATAAAAATTTTTAATAAAAAATATTTTCTGATAAATAGATTAATATTTAAGTAATAATAAGCAGTAGATATAAAAACTAAAAATAGCTAGAAATTATCTTTGTAATGTTTAAATTTTAACTAATTTAATCAAGAGGTTCAGAAAACATTTTCTATCTTCTCACTTTTTTTCTATTTTTGTTTCCTTTTTCATACATATAGATATGCAATAATAACATCTAGCATCCAAATACTGGCTTTGAGACTTTTAATTAATGGAATGAACCTAAGTTTCATTTTTGGGGAATGTGGGGCCGGCCGTACGCCCCGGGGTGGACTCAGAGTGAGAGCTGCGTGAATAGCGTGAGTTGGTAGTCGCCATCTCGGTATTGCGTAGCTGGAGTGCACGCCGATGGGCGTACAAGGTCCCGGCTGACAAAGTGGATTCTTCTCAACTTGTAGAGCGCTCACAACCAAAGCTGGCCTATTATGGTATCTGAAAGAGATTGGCTGGGCGCTTAGCACTTGAACTGACAATGTGGATAGGGTAATTTTAATCAAAGATAACAATTATTTTATTGTGAAATTTAATTCAATTAATGATTATCATTTCAAATTCGCGATAGCATTACTGTTATTTCATTCGATACAACGCAAGCAATAATTGTAAAAGAAAATGGATAGAAGAAATCATGGAAACATAAAACAGATTGTTTATCATTTCGTCAACGTATTTACATATTTACTATATTTTATAATTCTGTTTAAATATATTTAATGCTTGAAATTTTAAATAGAAATTTTTAAAAAATTAAGTGACTTTTATTTTATCTATTTATGTCTAATCTTGTTATTATTATGTAAAATCCATGGTAAAATTACCCATTCCTGAGTTACATGTGCTAGTTTTTATAGTAAGCTCAAAATTTTAATTTGGCAATTTATTGTTATTGTTGTTAACAGAAAAGATAGGATTAAAAGCATTAGTATTGTGAAAGCAGTTATTCAGAGGAAGATTAGAAAAAATCGCAGAAAGCTTTATCATTATAAATGGTTATCAAAATTCAACCTTCACCATTAATTTTTAGATCTTTTAAACTTACTTTTTTAATAGAAGTCTTATGTGAGTATCAGATACTGTTGGAAATATTGCATTGATTTTGGCCACTTGCAATTCTACATCATTATTTTGAATCAAGCTGGATTCCATGTTTCTCATAGGTGTAGGGGATCCAATTGTCATATCACCAAGTCTGTTTGTTAATCCACTTACAGATCGTGTTGACAGAGGTGTCTTTAGATCCTGTAATAGAAATAAAATTAATACATGCATTATTTTGTTAAATTACTAATATAAAAAAATTTATTTTCTAAAAAAAACTAAATTCTAATTTTTCAGAGAGGCAGCATTTTAGACCTACCTGCAAACTTGGAGGTAAAAATGCAGGCTGTGGATTACGATAAGGCGAAGGGGTTGGATAAACTTGTGGAGCTCTGTGAGCTCCGGAATAGACTATATGTCCTGCCGTGGAATTTCCACTCATCTGTTATCATATTATTTAATATGACAATCCAGAGATGTGCAGCGTGCAAATATTACAAGGGTTCAAAGACAATATTTGTATGTAAACCAATCATATTTTTTATACACACTTACTTAATTACATGCATAAAATTATTCTATGACTTTAATAATAATTCAATTCTTTATCTTTTTATAAATATAAATTTTAAAATGGTTTACATTACTCATGATATTCATTCCACAAGAATGATTAAACAATCAAAACACACAAGACGTGTGAATAGTAAAAGCAAAATCACAACATATTTTCAATAAAAATCATCAAAAATCCTTAAAATTCTCAAAAGACCATCGCTAGGTACAATAGATATTTAACCATCAGAAAAAGTCAGCCTGACAGACTCGGAAAAAGTTTCGATCAGACGTCAAACAAGCAAGAATTAAAGGATTAAGCAAGCTTGGAACAACATTGAACTGACCTGCAGAGGAATGGATTCACTGGGGTGATCCGTCGTCCCGGAGCTCGGGGTCGTCGAGTTGTGTGATTGTACGTACTGTGCATACTGCCAGTAACGCACTCGCGGGTCTTCCCACGTCGTCGAGCGATTAAAGTGATTGATGAAGTAGCTGAAACGTTAATGCTTAATTAATTGATTGTAAAGAGAATCTACAAGTATGAAATAGTAATGAATGAGACTTCATTTATGATTTTTGTATCAAAACACTGATGTATAGCGTAGATTGAATGCAGGTGCATAGAGTATAGGAGACGGACACTATGGCAGCATCGTAACAGAAGGTTGTGCTTTGGGAATGAAAATGTTGAGGCAATGTCATAATAAATTTAAAAAATTTAATTATGAATGTTTAAGGTAAATGATTGAGGTAGTGAAAATACGTACGCGCGGCCGCTTTTGCCGTCATATCTGCATTCCCAGCCGGGCGGCAGCTCGCTCCTCTCGCCTTGGTCCGCCATTTTCGACTGTTTTGACGGCTTCTAGTTCTACTGATAGTATACATGTAGGTATAGGTATGTGCATATACAGATTGCCCTAAAGTTTAGGCCATTTTTCCAACGGGGCTTGCAGGTTCGTGTTATAATTCGAAAAAGGTGAGAAAAAAGTATTTCTAAAATGACAGTTAACAAATTTAAACTGTATTGTAAAATGAAAATTATTTTTAGGAGCTTTGTCAGTTTACTACAAGTCTAAGATACTTAAATCTCACCAAGTTTTGACGCAGACTTTAAGAATGCTATTGGAGATACAGCTTTAACAAACACCTGCGCAATGCGCATTCTCTACTCTTACGAACTAAACTCGCGACTTAGATAGATGGAACACTCAAAGTATAAAAAACGTAGCCGGTAAAATCATTACCTATGTAATGAAGAAATGAGCTGAACAATGTGTGAAAAAATATATGTAAAAAAACTATTCACGATTAATATTTTATTTTTTATTTTATTTTAGTAATTAACGGGATATTATCCCTTTACAAAGAAAATGTGATTTAATAAATGATTTTCTTTCCGGCAAAATCCTCGGAAATGCCTATTCAATAGCAAATTTACCAATATAAAAAAGATTACAATGTAAATTCACACTTAATGAATTAATAATTATATAAAATCAAACTATATTTAATAAAATAAAATTTATTTCAAAATCACATTAGATTTCATCAAAAACTATATTTATGGTTTAATATTACTATAGTAATTAATAAAACAAATCCATATACGGTGCTATAATTTTGATAAGTATAGAATTAATTTACAAAGATATTACTTTTTATAGTATTTTTATCTTTTATGTATTTTATACAGAGTGCGTTAAGTGACACTTCACGCACTTTGTAAAATGCGAAAATTCAATTTACACCCACAGTATAAAAAATACTGTTGCATACAAGTGCGAAAATTAATTCTTGATTCAGGTGATTCGCCTTCGTGCGATAATCAACGTTTTCGCACTTATATGAAAGACTGCTATAATAGGAAATGATATTATTTATTGAAATGAAAACATAAAAATTGTAAAATTTACTGAGTTCTATTGCAATTGAAAAGAGTAAAATTTGCAGCCCAATAAAAATTTAATAGGAATTAAAAGATTTGAAAGAGAATCAATGGATATTTTTTAAGCAGGGTGTAGAAAGTTAATACGATTGTTTTTATTATGACCAAATAATAAATGATTGAAGCAATTTCATTTTTTGTCCGTTCTTATCAATACGTGTATCGTCCAGAGTAGCGATTTTTTGTTAAAGATTCATTCCGTTGTTCTAATAACATTTTTTCTGGGAATGAATAATTTTTTGCAAGTACTGCTGTATTATTGTATTATACATAGAAATTTCTTCATATTATCTTCCTTTTTCATTCAGGTTCCATACTTTTACAGTTAAATATTTTTAGCCATCGAGTTCGTAGACTATCTACACTCGCTAAACTTGAGCAAGATAATACTGCAACTTTCCACTTAGGCTATATTTTCAATTGTTCTTCAAAACTGTGTCAAGCCCGCGAGACATAAGTTTTTAACAAGTGCGCATGAATTACCTAATAATTTAAATAATTTAATTTTACTAAGAAACTTGTAAGTCAAGATAAGGTCATCCTGTTTTTAAATATTATTAGTCTATAAGAAATGAAGTCTGAAATAACAGATCGTAATCTTTTTAAAAAGGTGTAGCCGATTTTTTATTCGAAGGTAGATTATACCATTTAATTTTTTTATCTTGCGTTTTCATTTTTTCTTAAATAATTTTTGGTATATCTAATTATCAATATATACATAAACCTATCTTCAAAGATATCTCTTGACATAAAATTTTCATTAAAAATCAATAAATTTGCAGTTTTAAGCCGCGTAAAATACTAAAAATTTTATATAATTGAGAATAGTCGAACTTCTCAAATAAATCATACAAAAAGCAAATGATTCTAACGAGTCGACCGTAAACTAAGTCGTGAACCAATTTGGTAATTTTTTATATATTTTTTTTTTCAGGGTATTTTCAGCTTAAATGCACCAAACTGAAAGAAAAATTCTAAATTCTATTTCAATAAATATAAAACGTGAACAATTATAACAAAATCCACTAAAGGATTTTGGAGAAATTTTTTTTTTTATAATTTTATTTAATGTTTTTTAATCGTTTTTACGTTACCTTAATAAGAAGTTTTTCAAGAAGAATGTGCAATTAAAAAAAATTCTGTTATCAAAATCTATACCGTATATGATAAGTATTTCTTAAAAATCATCATGAATGTAGATTATTTTCAAAACTTTAAAAAATGTATATTTTAAGTAAAAAAAATATATATTTTAAGATTTTGAAATATAAATTTTTAAAGGCAAAAATGAGAAGAATGAGTAAAAAGAGATTTTAAATTTCTAGTTTGAAGATACATATAAAAGTTACAGTATAAAATTAATAATTTTATTAGATTTGTTCAATTGCTTTTACCTTTTTACCTCAGCATATAAATTATATATATTTGTAGAAAAAAGAAATATTAATAATTATAGAAATTAAATTTTAGAAAATATATGCAAATTAATAAGTTATGACTTTTGTAATAATACTTTTTATTTTACTAATACTTTAACATAGTTGCTTGAAGTAACAATAAAATTTTATATTACACATTTACTGTATGAACTTCGTGACCATGCTTATACAAGTATATATGCTTGTATACAAATATCTACAATACAGTCAAGAATATGTACACAGTTAATGTTATTGTATTCAGTAACTTTTTAGAATTTTTGATCAACAATTAAAAGAACATAATAAGCAAGGTATACATAATTAACAAATAGTTCAAAACTTTAGAACATTCCGTTAGATTATTAGATTATTAGATTTTTCGGTTGACTTTAATTAAAAATAAAATTTTATTTTTGTAAAAATGTATTTACTTTTATGGAATGTAAAACTATTATCCAATTACGAGAAATTTACTATCATTTTAATTTTATATCATTATTTGTTTTAGTAATAATCGAAATTCGTACGTTTTAAAAATATACACGACAGATAAATCAATACGAAAAACATGAAGTAATGATGAACAATATTCAAACATGATGCAAGTTCAGCCCGTTAAAGCATACATAGAATTTAAGCTTTGGCTGGCACCTGATTTCCAGCTTTAGTTCCAGGTGCTCCAGTTGTTCCTGTTTGTTCTTTCTCCAATTGTTTTCCCAAATATTCCCTAAAATAACAACGTTTCTCATTATAAACAAGAAATGAAAAGATCATGTACAGAAAAGTAAAAGGATTACATACCAATTATGAACCATCAATTTCTGGACAGCTAAAAGAGCTTCATATCTTACATTAGGATCATCATGGCTTAACAATTGCATCACGCGCTGCTTACCACCTAGTTGTTCAATAATGCTGAAATCAAAACATTTTTTTATGTCTTTAATATATATTAAAAATTTTGTGTAAAAAAAATAATAAATTTTAAACGAAACTTACTGCTTTCCTCTTGGATAATGTCTTACGTATTCGCCAACATCGAAGCAAGCGACGCTCAAAACCAGGGGATCCTTGCTAGTTTCGAGTAAATGAACCAAAATACGAAGAAGCTCATAATTCTTTTCGTTCAAACGGCTCGAATTTTCTCGCCAGAATTTTCCGGATTTGTGCACGGGTGACCATTCAAGGCGACCAGATTTCACTTCCGTTGCATACTCGTCAAACGAACTCAAGTCTTGAACAGAGGCTTGGAGTTTATCATTCAAAAATTCAATGTCGTCGGTAATATCTTCATCGTCGAACTTTCGTTGGCTAAGAATCGACAATTGTTTCAAGACTTTGCATTGCACCATGGCAATGCAATGTTCCTTGGCTACTTGTGAATCTTCGACCTTCTCAATGAGGTTCTGAAAAAAAATTTTATTTTGCGTACATTAAAAACTTATTACCTACAATAAAATATTCGTAAATCTTTTCTAATATAAAACTTACTCTGAACACTGCCAGAATGATTCTTGTAACTTTTTCTTTGACAGAATCGCTTAGAATATCAGCAAGAATAGGAATGACATTGAATTTATTCATTTTTTCAGCAAGGAGAGGATTAAAAGTCAGTACCCATAAGCAGAATATCAGCTGATATTGAACTTGGAAATTTACTCTACCAGAAAGAACACTCAAAAGAGTTGATATTCCATCAACTGAGACAAAAGCAAAACGATACTCATCAATGCGAAGCATCATTTGCAAACACCTTCCTACTGACTGAATGTACTCATTATTCTAAAAATATAATTAAGCTCAATTAATCGATTGTATATTTCCGACTTACTTGGATGAAAAAAATAATTTGTTCATTTATCTACTGCCAAGTAAATTAAAATCCAATAGTAGATGCATCAAACATACATATATTACATTGGCATTATTTTGAATACAAAATTTACTATACAAAAAAAATAAACTTTTGTATTAGTATAAATAAAAAAAGGAACTATCATGCAAATAATATCAGAATTGATTACATGAAAAAGAAACCATGCTTCATTCAAGTTTTAAGCAAAATTTAAGGAGAAAATCTCAATGAAATGATTTATCCCGTAAAGGTGCTTTGTAGTATATATAATTGGATTTATAAATTTTAATGATTTATTTAAAAATTAGTGTAGCAATGGATACTTAGTTATCGAGAAATCAACCATTATTAATTTATGTTGAGTTGTTACAGAACCAACCGGGTTGAGTAATTCGTGTAACTCATTGGCCTCTCCTGATTCGGTGGAATTATTGGCGTCCTGCGCTACCTCAGCATGCATGCTTCCCTCCTGAAGGGCCTCAAACTAAAAAACCCACTTTATACCGCAGCGATTCGGAGTACTGCACACTTTTTTATAACATTTATCCCCGCAAACCTTTATGCAAATAAGCGACATTTACTTGCTGCGCTGTAGCTAAGCCGAAAATGATAAACCGTTTGAGATCTTTTTTATTTTTTTTATTGTGCATAGATTTTTTTTATACACCTGTAATGATTTTTTTTTTCATTTTATTGATGAACAAATCAATTTTTACGTGCCGCACAAATCCTGAAATTTAAAACCTTGACCATAATTGTGGAATTCTTTCACGAGATAATTTTAAGATGGCTTATGCTTGAATATGGATTTTCAATATGACAATTTAAGTAATGATTGGATCTTATACTCATTAAAAAACTATAAACGATACGACTACTTAAAATATTTTAACAAAAATTTTCATTATGTAAAAACAGTCATCGTCAATAATAGACAACAATACGACAAAATTTCAAAAAATTTTTACTTTTCATCCGATTTTAACGAAGATCTCATTTTGTTCACTAAAAATTTTATTAGAACTCAAACATATAAATATTTGGAAAATATCAAAATTTAGAAAACAAATATAGTTCTAAATTTGACGGCTTTTACGGAAGATTTTTATAATTTTGTAATTTACATCGGTAAGTTCTAATGAAATTTTCCAAGGAACAAAATTAGATCTTCAAATTAAAATCAGACAAATTATAAAAATATTTAGGATGTTTTGTTATACCTTTTTCTATTATTGTCGATATCTACGGTTGAAATATAAAATTTTAGTCGGCAAAATTTGTTGTCATTACTTGGAATTGCTCATTTTTATATTGTATCGTTTTTAAAATTTCCATATAAGACTCAATCACTATATAAATTTTTATACTTTGATCAATCTTTCTGCAAAAACTATTTCAAATACTATCTAGAAATCTTGGATAAAATTTTAGGTAACGAAATATTTTAAAAGCAGAAAAAAATTTGTAATGATTTTAATTATTTTGATTATTTTGTTTTAACAAAATAGACTAATTTTATCTAGAAAATAAAAAGAAGGCCATTTTACGCAACTTCGCATATTTATAATTATACAGTCAAGATCATTATTGTAGGCCATGAAGCATCTGTATAAGGCATTATTTTTATAAATTTATTACTCTCAGGAGTTACTATATAAATCGGTGGATCCTGAGAATATCGATGTAACTGCATTTTCTTATGTAAATTGAGTTGATAAAGATGACTTAATTATAAAAAAAATTATTACAATGTTTACGACAGTTATTATATAATATTACTGTGAAATTATGAATTCACGTAATGTTTTGTCGGAAATCCGTTTTAGATGGGTTATAGATAACAACAAATTTGAAGAAAACAAATTTCTATCAACAGCATTTTAATGTTAGATTACCTACGTTAATTATAATAACCGGCAAAACTCAATAATCGAATTAATAATACAATATTCCTGTTCCTGATAATAGAACATTTTAGTGCACTCCCAAATGGAAAAAAATTTAGTAAGTTTGCATACGTTTATGTATACTCGCGTACGTTCACGTACGTTTACGTACGATTCCGTACGCTCTTGTTACGATTTGGACGAGACGTACCCGAACGTACGAAAATGTACGGAAATTTACAATATTGTGCAGAAAGGTACAAAAACGTACATTGAGTAAAATAATCATTTTTTCACCGATAAAATATTCCGTACGGGAACGTACGTGAATGTACGTGAACTAGATATGTGGAAAAGAATAATTACTTTTAATAAATATTATTGAAAAATTAATTTAGCATGAATTCTTATTTAAGTTTGAAGATTGAATAAACTGCACTTAAAATACTAACACTTTACAAAGCACCACTGTTTTAATTATTAGTACATCACATAAATTTATTAATTAAATTGTGTAATAATGTGATTACTGGTGTGTATCACAAATGAAAAATGATGAGTTAGTTTGTTAATAAAATTAAAACAAAGCCAAAAAGCATGCAAATAAAAGCATTCATTTATAGATGAAACTACTATTGGTAACTACTACATATAAAATAAGACAACTAAATCCTGGAACATAATTGATTATTAAAATTTCAGAAATACATTATTTCATCTCTAAGTCTATTATCTATAAATCTATTTTTAAAATGCAAAAAATAAAAGAGAATTTCATATTCTTCAAAACTATCAAAACTATCAAAACTTACGCTCAATTTAAGTTGGTCCTTCAGCCATGTAAGATAAAACTGAAGATCAGTTTTTTCCATGAGGTCATGACTCCAGCACGCTAATTTAGCTATAATACGAGATGTCATATTCATGATGAAACCATCTTGTCTATTTAACAGATTCAAGAAAGGTCCCCAGACTGATTCCCGTTTACGATTAGAGTATTCCCGAAAGATCTCAACTCGGCTGCGATTTTCCTAAACATTTGCAATAAACATATATTTAGTCACTAATTTTTGTTGCAGCGAATAACAGAATAAATTGTTTGTATTCACCTGCAACATGTCATCAATCAAAATAAGAATGTACTGAATAGTCTGATCCTTGGAAACATGCCCAAGCAAATTGAGGAAAGTTTTTGCTGCTTGACCAGGATTTTCTTTCAATTTAGCTTCTCTCACAGCAGCGTCGCTCGTATCAAAGGCAACAATAAAATCATAATCTTCTTTGGATATCATTTGAGATCTGAAGTGAAACAATAAATTAATCAATCTTAGAACCCCAATTCATCAAATAAAACTCTAGCAGAAGTACTCACTGTAAGTACGGCTGCCAGTTGATGTGGTGACTTCTGATATCGGCAGCCTGCTGCTGCAGCATACTGGTCGCAGCAAGCATGTCTAAGAACATTCGCAAATTAAAGAATAAAGCAAGCTCAAATTTCCAAGATTTTAAGTAAAAATTGCAAGGGAGGGGCTGGTTTGTTATTTCCCCGTTTACTTACCGATATTCTCGTCTGGCAGAGCTGGAATCATCTCCTTGATATTCGCACGATCCGCCATGGTGGTGCGTTTTAAGTTAGAACGCGAATCAATCGATTTGACGGCTTTTCACTAGCTTTCAGACGGGAACAACGTATCCTCGAAAATATTGGGCGGACTTGACTTCGTCGCGCTCAGTTATTCCATGTTCGATCACAAGTCAGGTCACGAGATTGGAGTAGCCTGAAGGCAGCTCCAAGTCCTCCCTGACGTTCTGCTGATTGCTGATCAGCTGATCTGGGCGCCAAATCTCGAACATCATTGCACTCTTCCTAATCTCATTTTTAATCTTGCGATTTAAAAATATTGACAATCTGCTCTTATTTTCATTATCGAATACTTGCTATCTAAATTTTCAGATATTCCACAGTTAAGAATTCACAAATCCAAGCAGTCAAGTAGATATCTTCGTAATGAACCGCCAGACGCGAGCTTGCTCGATACTCTCCCAACTTCCCCCCACAAAATTTCCTCAGCTATAGGCCATGTACCGGGGTGCAGCTGTACAGTAGCTCTGAAACCATCCAAGTAGCTTAGGCCTTGCCAATAGCGAACACTGTGCCAGAGAAAGAGAGAAGGAGAAAGAGAGAGAGAGAGCCCTGCAGATGTAGAGAGCGAAGGGAAAATTTCTCGCGAAGCAGAGTGCGGATAAAAGAGCGAGGCAAGACGTGCCACGTCGTAGCGGGTGCCGGAGCGTGGCAGAGCTCGAGCAAGAGCCGGAGCCCTGTCAACAACTGGAACATGCTGACTGCCGCGGCCAACACGCTCTCGAACAATGGGGGTGGATCCTACAGCAACGAGAGGGCCTCCGCTGGCGGTGGCGGGGCTGAGCCGGAGCTCGCCACCGACCTAGCCTCCGGTGGATTTTTTCATGCCGATTATAAAAAGTTTGTGCTTTTTGATGAAGCTGGAAGCTATGAAGAGGATCATCGGGGTGGGTGTTAGAGATCTGTTGTATTGGTTTTAATCTTCTGTCTTTTTTATTTTTGGTTCTTTTTGGTTTTAGATGGTTGCCAAAGGAAGGGATGCCTCTGACTTGTTTCCAGCGGTTGTAAAGAATGTAGTTTCTAAGAATATAGAAGTTAAGAAGTTGGTGTACGTTTATTTAGTTAGGTATGCCGAAGACCAACAAGACCTTGCGCTTCTGTCCATTTCCACATTCCAGCGAGCACTGAAAGATCCTAATCAGCTGATAAGAGCCAGTGCTCTCAGAGTTTTGTCCAGTATCAGGGTTCCCATGATTGTGCCGATAGTCATGTTAGCCATCAAGGATTCTGCCAGTGATATGTCGCCTTATGTCAGAAAAACTGCAGCTCATGCTATTCCTAAATTATACTCTTTAGATCCAGAACAGAAAGAAGAGCTGATCAATGTTTTGGAGAAACTGTTATCTGACAAAACTACTCTAGTTGTGGGATCTGCTGTGATGGCTTTTGAAGAAGTTTGCCCAGATCGGATAGATCTTATACATAAAAATTATAGAAAGTTATGCAACTTATTGGTTGATGTTGATGAATGGGGCCAAGTAGTCATTGTTAATATGTTAACTAGATATGCAAGGACTCAATTTATAAATCCTAACACAGATGTAAGTTAGCATAATTGTTTGATTCTGAAAGAAACATTATTAATTTTTATATCTTTTAAGGATCTTGAAGAAGATGAACACCGTCCATTTTATGACGATTCAGATTCAGAATCTTCTAATTCAAAGAAGCCTAAGTTTACTCTTGATACAGATCATAGATTACTTTTGCGAAATACTAAACCACTACTACAAAGTCGAAATGCTGCAGTAGTAATGTCAGTGGCTCAATTGTATCATCATGCTGCACCTCGAAGTGAAGCCATGGTTGCAGCAAAAGCTTTAATAAGGTTGTTAAGAGGTCACAGAGAAGTTCAAAGTATTGTACTTCATTGCATTGCCAGTATTTCAATAACCAGAAAGGTATTGTATAGACTATAAAAAAATATGACTGGTTTTAATAATCTTTTTAATTCATTATAATTTGGATTTTTTTCAGGGCATGTTTGAACCTTTTCTAAAATCATTTTTTGTTAGAACATCAGACCCAACCCACATAAAATTACTGAAATTAGATATTTTAACAAATTTAGCTACTGAAACAAGTATTGGAGTAATTTTACGAGAGTTTCAAACTTATATTTCAAGCAGTGATAAGGAATTTGTTGGTGCTAGTATTCAAGCTATTGGTCGATGTGCTAGTAATATTAAAGAAGTTACAGATACTTGTCTTAATGGACTAGTCTCTCTATTAAGTAACAGGGATGGTAAGTTCTATTTAATGATTTGATCACATAAAAATATAATTAGAATATATAAAAATTAAATAAAATATGTTTATATTGTATAGAGGCTATAGTAGCTGAGAGTGTTGTGGTGATAAAGAAACTGTTGCAAACACAACCAAATGAACACAAAGAGATCATTGCACATATGGCTAAATTAATGGACTTCATAACAGTACCTCAAGCTAGAGCATCTATTCTATGGTTACTGGGAGAATACTCAAATAGAGTTCCGAAAATAGCACCTGATGTTTTAAGGAAAATGGCTAAAACGTTTATAAATGAAGAAGATATTGTTAAACTTCAAACTCTAAATTTAGCTGTAAAATTATTCCTCAACAATCCCGATCAAACGAAAAAATTCTGTCAATACGTATTTCAGTTAGCAAAATACGATCAAAATTATGATATTAGAGATCGTGCGCGCTTTCTACGATTCTTTATTTTCGAAGACGAGGGTAACTCTGACAAAAAGTTGCCACAGTATGCTAAGAAGATTTTCCTTGCACACAAGCCTGCTCCAACGTTAACTTCCAGATTTAAAGAATCGCAATTTCAGTTGGGGACCTTATCTCATTATTTAGATATGCCTTGCATTGGTTACCGACCACTGCCACCTTACCCAGATGTAGCACCAGACCAGTCCGTGCGCGATGTTCCCGAAGTCATCAGTACCTACGAAATTAAAAGTGTCCGGCATCACGGCAAGAAGGATAAAAAAGAAAAGAAAGCTAAGGAAAAGGAGGACAACTTTTATGATGACGATAACGACAGTACCCAAGAAGAAGGTATGATAATTTACTACGATTGTTTGTATCATTAGCTTATCTTATTAATTCCAATTTTTTAATTTTTTATAGGTACCAACGATGACGATTCAAATAGTGATAGTAGTTCAGACAGTGATTCATCTTCTGAAGACAGTAGTAGTACTTCAGATGAAGAGTCATCAACATCAGAAAAGTCTGGAAATGAAAGAAATAAAATTATTAACAATAAAAAGAAAAAGCACGAAGAAGATGAGGAAGATGAAGTTGATGACGATGATGATGATGATAATGAAAGCAGTGAATCTGAAGATTCAGATAGTGAAGAATCTTCATCTGATGGTTCAGAATCAAAAAGTGAATCAGAAAAAACTGCACCAGAAAAACCACCAACAATAAATAAAATTAAGTCTGAAAATAAAAAAGAAAGACCTAAAAGTAATCTTGATTTACTTTTAGACTTAGATGATGGTAAGATGCAGTGAGCCTTATTTTAATTTTGCCAATTTAAATTTAATATTAACTTAAATTTATATTTTAGTTGTTCCAATGACTCCTGTGATGACGCCCAGTTTAGGTGGTTTTCTCACACCTATTTTGCCCATGCCAACCTTAACGTCTGTTACAGACGGAATTAAAGAAGTATCTCCTTCATTCATTCCTACAAAAAAATACGAACTACTTAACAAAGTTAGTGGGCGTGGATTAAAAGTGGAATATAGATTCACCAGATCACAGCATTTAGTTAGTTCTAGTATGGTTAATATTGAATTGACATTTACCAATGAAAGTACTGAAACAATTAAAGATATTCGAGTTGGAAATAAGGTTTGTTGTAAACAATATTCATCAATATCTGAATTATTTTTTTAACCAAAAGAGAATTTAGTATACGTTAACAATGTTGTTATAATTATAAAATTTCAGAATCTCCCAAGTGGAATGTCTCTTCACGATTTTTCCCCAATTAGCGTAGTTCAGCCAAATTCTTCCATACCTTGTACTGTAGGTATTAATTTCAATGATTCCACTCAACCTGCATCATTTAACATTGACTTTATGGTAAAAGATGAACATGTATCTCGCAATATTGGTATAAAAGCACCTATTGGGGAAATCATTAGATCTGTTCTATTACCTGAATCAATGTTTTTATCGGAAAAAGAAAAATTGAAAGGGATGAATGAACATAGTGCTAAAATTAATTGGCCAGGAAACCAAAAGACTTTATCTAAAAAAATTTTGGAAGCTGCTAATCTTGCTATAGTAACTAATGATGATAGTCTAACCAGGTAATTAATACTGCAGATATATTGGAAAACATTTAAAAAATTTTTATTATTTTATATTAACAACTAAACTTTTTCAGATTCGCTGCTCATACTCTGGCTTCCAAATCTTTGGTACTGGTA
Organism: Eupelmus azureus; assembly: GCA_030522685.1. Classification (NCBI taxonomy): domain Eukaryota; kingdom Metazoa; phylum Arthropoda; class Insecta; order Hymenoptera; family Eupelmidae; genus Eupelmus; species Eupelmus azureus. The sequence goes on from JAPYZA010001664.1 coordinate 23,550, forward strand.
GCAATTAAGTCATTGGAAGAAGGTAGCTTAGATATATGTGTGAATTGTGAAAAAATGGTGATAGGATCGATGCTACTGAACGAGCTTAAGAACAACCTAAAATAAATTTTAATAAGATTTCATGAAACAAATGCTCCTCTGGATATGCGGAGTATACAACCAGATACTGTGTATAATTGTAATTTTCTTATAAATGTACACTGTAAGATATGCAAGCATTGTAAGTCATAGACATTAAATTATATTGAACGTTTGTGCAATATTATAATGTAAAGAAATGAACATTTTTCAATTTTGAGATTGAAAAGTTAAAAATTGTTTTTACTGTGACAGAATTATTAAGAACTCACATCTTTGTTATAATAAAAGTATTATTAAAATTGAAATTTTTAACTGTAAGAGAGCATTAGCTATGTACAATATATTTTTTAAATTAATTTAATAAAAAAGAAAAGAGTAAAAATCTTGAAATTTTGCAGCAGTATCAATTTTAAAAAAATCATCTCCACACTGTCATCAATAAACTCAAGTAAAGCCGTTCACGTGCACGTACTTTTATTAGCCCAGTATCTAAGCTAGACTTGGAAGTGCATATAACCCAGCCGCTCGGCCGAGCACTCGATATAGTATAGTTGCCGGGCGAATTCGGAAGCGCGCGCGTGCGGAAAGACTCGAGATCCAAAATTAGACGCGCGCGACCTGTCAGAGCCGCCTGTCGATTTAAAGCCGTCTACTCTCTCTCTCTGCGCTCTCTATCTATCTCTCTCGGAATCTCCGAGCCCCAGCTACCGAAATACCTGTGATGTCCAGAGAGAGAGAGCGAGAGTAGAGCATAGCGCAGCGCCTAG
>JAPYZA010001665.1:0-19960 GCA_030522685.1 Eupelmus azureus
CGAAAGTATTATAAAAAAAATTCATTAATGAAAATCTTAAACTAGGTTTCATGTCAACGAAGCAACTGAACTTTCGTAATCTCTCTCACGCGCCTGTCGTATATAGCGTCAAAGTGCCGTCTGACGGATATGAGTGCGCTATCACTCATGAAGAGTTTGCTATAGCACAAATAAAACCCAAGTTTCCCACTAAGCCAAACGAGTTTTGCGTTTGTCCATCTGAAGGAATGATCAGACCCCAAAGTTCTTTTACATTGCAGGTAAATATCAAAATACGTAAATATGTTTGGTTTCGTAAACATCTGCAAGTGTATTACATAAGAAATCATTGATTCTTATATTGGAGAAAGAAAATATGCAACGTAAAAAATAAGTCTGTTAACTGTTTTGCCTGTTATTTTTGTTGGTTAAAAAAATATCAAGTATATGCTTATCTAATTTAAAAGCATGTAAATCTAAAAAAGTAATACTATTTAAACCTATTAACCAATTTTAACAAGTAACGCCTGTTTATAGTATATTATAGAACTAGAGGAGAAAGTGAGGATGAGATTGAATATCTGATGTAACTGATAAAAAACTAATAATCTGATAATCTGATAAAAAAATAATAATTTTTTTAATTACCTAAATTTTGTAACATTTCATAAACAGGTTTGTTACACGCCAAATATTGCTAGAATAGGAGAAATTCAGATACAAATTGATCTATGCAAAAGTGCGAATGCTGAGCCACTCTTACTACCAGTTAGTTTCCACGCGAAAAGTGCTATTTTTGAAGTCGAGCCTGCTGATGAAAAAATTCGTTTTTGCTTCTTAAACTTTCCATATTGCAGATGTATATCCGTTACGAATATCTCGGATGTTGAGGGATATTTTTATATTATTCCACAAGAGGTTTATAATTTAATAAAAAGCTACATTATATAAAATAATTATGTACAAAACTTTATTAATTTATAATAATCATCTATATAGATTTATAGTGCTTCTGATGATTCTACGGTATTGTATTCTCTATCGACATATCAAGGTTATTTGAAACCTGATCAATCAAAAGAAATTCTTGTTACAATAATAGTTAAGTCACTCGGGCCTCAAAAAATTACATTAAGGTTATTACTACATCATATAATAAAAATTGACTGAACATGATAAATCTCAGCTTATGCATTTCAATTAGGTTTTTTAATCTTTCTTTTTATCAGTTTAATTAGTCTTGGTGTCGATGAACCAGTACCGTGCTGCGAAATATTATGCAACGGCGAAGGACCAGTAGTTTCTGTAGATCCAACACATCTGGATTGGGGTGAAACTCCATTGCTACGTAAGAAAAGCCTGACCTTAACTTTCAGTAATGACTCGCCGATTTGTGCAGTTTTTACTACGTCTATGGTAATACACTCTAACGATCCATTATCCTAACAAACCATGATTGCTTTATAAATTAACAAGGGTTTAACATAAAAAATATGTTCTAAATGATGACTTTACTGCAATCCATTTGTTTTTTAATCAGAAATATTTTTTAATACGTTTAAATTTATTGTGTTTCAGAGCAAAAGCAAATCTGTATGGGAAGTCGAGCCATCGTCTGGTGAAATCGAACCAAATAAGTCGATTTTACTTAACGTAACAATTCTATTAAGAGATGCAGGAAAATATACAGACCGTTTGTTAGTTTCAATTTTCAATGGAAAAATTATTAGCGTTAATCTTTCAGCGCTTGGCGTAGGATCATCAATTGTTTTTGATCCGGAATTTTTCCCTACTTTCGATATGGGATTTTTATTCAGGTAAAATAAAAATTAGAACATGAATATTTTGTAGAAAAAAATATATTAATTATTAATTTAATTGATTCACAGTCGTCAAGATATAAGCATTCCAATTAAACTAACGAATAGAGGAACACGACAACATCATGTAATTATATCAAATTTAGAAAAAGTTAAGGAAGTAAAAAAGGGAGGTCCTATCGAAGAAGCTGAAAAGTAAGATTTGTTCTCTTCGCTAGCCTAGAATTTTGAATGAAGAAAGTAATTTCTTATTACTTAATGTTTTTAGTGGTATTTTTAAAATTAGACCAAACTTATTAGATTTGGAATGTGAAGAAAGCCATATAATACACTGTAAAGTCCGCTGGAATACGTAAGTTAGTGAGGTGTCTTTCAATATTATTAAAATTTTGATTAGAAAAATCGTTGGAAAACATATTTATCACTTGATAATTATCAACTACTTATTTACTTATTTATCACTTGCAGAAATGAACCTGTTTCGGAGCCATGGTACATTTACGCAACTATAGAAGGTCAGGGAAAACGTGAACTTCTAGGCACTAGTACATTTATGGCTACTTTTGTTGAACCAAACATTGTCTTTGATAAGAACGAACTAGGATTCAGAGTAGAACTAGGTTGTAACCATGAGATTTTTCAGCAAGAAGGTAAATAAATAATTATTGTAGAATTGCGATAACCGAATAACAAATAATTAAAGTTTATTTAAATTCAAATTTTAATTTATTAAGGTATTTATTTTAATTTTAATTATTTTTTTGATTAATTTATTTATTTTTAATTGTATTAAATCTACTCATTGTCAAAATATGCGATTTTTTCACTTATAATTTTTATGAAATTACTAATATAGATGAGATACAAGTTACAAACCAATCTGGTCGCGATATGAACGCTCACATTACAATCGACCAACCTATTCTTATGATCGACAAATGTAACTGCTATATAGATAGTATAGACATCACTTTGGTAAACGATGAGCCTATTTTTTTGAGATTTTACTTTCCATTTGAAGTAGAAACTTCAGAACACGTACCACAAAGATACGACGGCTATTTGAGAATTGCATACGACGAACATAAACACATTGTATGATTTTTAATTTTAAACACCAGCATAATTTTTATAATATTTATATTAACTATTAATTATATTAAATGTAACTTGTTGATAGGATAAAATTCCGTATAAAGCAGAAGTCCATTATCCACATTTGATTTTTTTACCAAATGAAATCAACATGTTCTGCGTGACTGGGTGGAGCACAAAGGAAGAAATAAGAGTAATAAACGACAGTCCACTGACAGTATATTATGCAATAAAATGGATAAAGGAGAGTTTCACGTATCAAAGTTTAGTTCCAGTATCAGATGTAAATCACTTTTTTAATATTTAGGATTAAACTTTTGTAAAACAAATTTTCTAAATATTTATTTATTTATATTAGCAAGATGTTGAAGGTGAGGGTAAAGGTGAAAACGAATCTGAAAATGTAGATTCGTTGCTGATGACAAACTCTACTCTTAATGGTACTTAGTTATACCTTTATAGTTCATAAAATAATCAAAATAAATTATTCAACGATATAAAGAAAATCATTTTTTTTAGCTGGTTGTATCTGCTCTCATAAAAATGAAGATGAGAAAGCTATAAATACTTCGGATGATAATGAAGAAGCTATAAACACAACAGATGAAAATGAAAAGAATTTATCAAACAGCCACTTAATCAGAACATGTTTACTCTCAGAACAATCGACAGTAAGTGATTTGGAAAAAGGCCAAGATTGTACCTGTCGGTCTGGGACGGATGATTCGGATAAGACATCATCAACGGATTCACAAAAACAAATAGTCTGTATGTGTCATAATAAAGATGATGATTCAAAAAATGATTTGAAATGTGGAATTTGTACGTGCCATGAAGAAAAAGAGTCACAAAAATCAAATAATTTAGGAATATGTGATATTTGTACGTGTCACTGTGGAGAAGAAGATTATCACTCACCAAAATCAAAATCTTTATCAAATAATTTAGGAGAAATTGAATCAATGGATTTAATTAATAAGGTGTGTTCATGTATTATTATTTTTGATAGTTTTAATTCAAATAAGCAATAAAAAATTTATATTTCATGAATCAAAAAAAAATTATTTAACAGTTCTTGCAAATTACGCCAGAAAAGGGCGTAATTCAGCCATATTCCGAAATACTTGTAACTTTTACTTTCAACGGTCTCGAAAGAGCAAAAATATCAGCACAAGCTATTTGTGAAATTGGTTGCGGCTCTCCTCAAATAATAACTGTCAATGCGACTGCGGACATCGTTAAATGTGTACTTCAAGATCAAATTCTTGATTATGGATTACAAGTAGGAAATTAAAATAAATTTTATTAAAATTGAAATTTGGTTCAGCTTACCGCTATCTTTGTTTTTTGTCCATTAATAATAATTAAAGATTAGAATGGTGAAATATCATGTTACATTAAAAAAATAGGACTTGTTTAGTTATTATTTGTTTTAAAAATATTTGCCTAGTGGAAGTTATGTGTGTCAGTAATGGGAGTGTCTCATTCACTTTCAGGCGCTCGATTTTGCAAATGATGCGCGTCCTCAATTACGTTGTTTTTGAAAAGCAGTTACATCGTTTTATTCAATCAGTCACTGACGTAATTAAGAAATCTAAAACTCTTAGCTTATACATCATACGATGAAACCATTGCGTTTAATTTTACATAACTTTGTTGTTATTGTAACAAACGCAATAGTTATTTACGATAAAAGTGCGGTAAAGTGATTTTAACTTCATGTGGACGTTTACACACGAACGAAGTAAGTGCGAAAAGTTTACACGAGGTTAAAATCACTTTATCGCCCACGTATCGAACATAATTTATTGATATGTCGTGCGGAAAGCTTGTTTTAATGCACGCGTTTCCGACCGAGCGCGCGGGAAAACGAACTTCCCGCACACCGTGTGGACAAATTATTTTATCAGTAGGTCACTATGTTATTATTTAATAATATAACGATTTCAGCTGTATTGTGAATCATCAGTAAAAGCGTTAAAAATCTGGAATCAATGCTGGATACCTCTTAAGTGGAGTATTGAAACAAGCTCAGATTTATTACATGTAGCTGATGGGCCTGAAGTGCTTGAACCTATATCACTGTATTCAATATTGATTTTACGTCGACCATCGTATCCTGGAACATTTAATGAAAAATTGTTTCTAGAAGTATGATTAAAAGTTCTTAAATAATCAGCAGATTTAAGTTTTAAGTATTTTTATAATATATTCTATAGAAAACCATTATTAGATTTAAATATCATTAAATATTGGTTTATATAAGCGAAATACCAGCTCTGACTTAAAAATAGCAAAGCATTTAGAAAGAAGTTTAAAAACTTATATAAATGTTATATTAATTCAGATTACAGGATATCCAGAGCCATTTATTGTTTTCGTTATATGGCTAGCTACAATTCCACAAATTGTCCTTGATATTCCCCGGAACGATGTATTTGAAAAATATCCTGTTGAGTTTGGATATGAAGCAGTGCAAATGATAACATCAGACTCATACATAATTCAGAAATCAAATAAAATGGAAATAACATGTTCATCAAGTGATATTGATGATAATGATGATGTAGAAATTACTGACTTTGAAATGTCGCTACTTATAGGTAAAATTAATAAATCAAGATTGTGAATAATTATTTTTTACATTTTTGCAAGGAGGAATCAATATAAATTGATCGTAGAGATTGATCATTTGTTATAATATCATAATAAAGATCATTTTATAATAAAAAAATTTTATAGATGACAATTGGCAAGTGATTACCAAAGATGAAAGGTATCCTAAGAAAATCGATATAGATATGGCTTTTGAACGTATGCTTATCAAAGACATCATCAGAAACAACGAAGAAATCTTTTTGACTGATTTGGAGGTGTGCGATCAAGAACTACTTTCGATCTTAGCACCGAGCTACAATGTAAATATAAACTACGTTATGGTGGAACAAACAACCAAGCACACCATACTGATTAAAGATTATGGACAAGAGAAAGCTAAAATAAAATTAAGAAAAGATGAAAAATCAGAAAAAAATAAAAAATCTCCCAAGTCTTGCTTTTTTGTTCAGCTTGAGAAAAATATAGAGAGTTGTCAGTGTGAAAATACTTATTTAACCGTAATATTTACGCCCAAAAAAAATATTTTTACGCAAAGACAGACTGACGTTTCTTATAAATTTTCTCTAGAGGTATGTGCAGATAAATTATGCATGAGGGATAAACTAATGCTTTAAAATATTATCGAAATAAAAAACTGTTTGTAGGTCAAACAAGGATTAACAGTTCCTGTAACCGTTAAAGCTATAGCCGTTTACCCTTATGTAACTATAGATAGACAATCGCTAAATTTCGACAAGGTATTTGTCGGTGAATGTCGAGAAATGCGTTTTCTTTTAAAAAATGAGTATGTACTTTCAGTTTTTTAGGCGACGTGAAACATCCTTGTTTGTATTTACTTTAAAATTTTTATAAAATTTCTTGTAGTCAACTTACTGTTTAAAAAAAATTGATAGTTCAACAGGTTTCACGTCACCTTTATATCTTATAACTCTTTTTCCATATTTTTATACTGAGACTTTCATTTTAGAGGATGGGTTGACTGTAAATGGGAAATAATCATCGAAAATCCATTGAAGAATCCAACAAAGTCTGCGGATAATCCTTTTTACATTCACTATTCAAACGACATATTTATTCCAGGTCAAGAGGCTGTAATAAAAGTTTATTATAAACCATCTAAAAATGTAAGCGATTGCTCTAGTAATTTATTAAAATAAACATTACAAAATTCACATTCTATTTTAGAGAAAGCAAAAAAGAAACTTAGTAATTATTGTTGAGAATGGTCAAGAACCAGAGATAATTAGTCTTACTGGTTATGGTATCGAACGTAAAATCGACATTAATAAAACAGATATTAGGTTTTCTCCCATAGTTCCTAATGAAACAATAGCCGAAGAAAATGTTATTATAGAAAATAATAATCCATGTGCCGTTGAATTATATTGGCAACACTTACAAGAGTAAAGCGATATTAATATTTTTGAATACTGATATATTTTTAACAATTTTAATTCATACAAGTTATTTAGCTTTTCAGAATCAAACAGAATTGTACGCATACTAAAACATTATTATAGAACTGATGATATTTTAATACCCCTCAGAAAAGCCGGCGAAGGCATACCTCAAATATTAATTGACTTTTATAATTCTCTTGTACAAGATATGTATTCAGACGATGATTTTAAAAGCTCTATTGACGACGATGTTTCTGTAGCTGAAATATCTAAATCGTCTAAAAATGTGATAAAAAGAAACTCTAGCAAATCAAATATTCTCGTCGATGTATCGACCATCGATCCAACTGAAATTGAAACTAATTTACATGGTAAAAACTCATCTTAAATACACCAATAATATTAATATTTTCAAAACCATAAATACTCTTTTATTTCACATAGCTTACATAGACATATTGCAAGAACGCATAAATTTTTCTGAAATAATGAAGGATCCATTAAATGATCTATGCGAAAGCAATGATAATGAAACAGTGTCAGATAAATCTTCTCTGCAAACTCCTAAAAGACAGAAACTAATCGTTATATTTTATGGAGCGCCGTTTACTGGTAAAATTGAATATCATTAATTGAAAATAAATAAAGTAAGCTAAAAATAATTGAGACGTAATACGATCCCCAGAATATCAAGAAACAGCATGCCGCACTGCCAAAGCTTTGAACTTACCAGTATTGAACTTAAACCAAGTCTTTCTTGAAGCCGTAGCTTTTTCGGAAACGGAAAATGCACATAAGCTAGCTGAGCAACTTGGCACTCGCTATACGGATCTCTCAACAAAGCTCCAAAAGTTCATTTCATCAAAAAAAAATTTGAATGCCGTTTCCGATGATGTTTTTAACGTACTAAAAAGACTACCACCACCGGAAGAATTCGAAAGAATGGATCTGCTTACTTATCATGAGCATAAGCTTGAGGTTATAACAGCGATTATGGACCTCACGGAAACTACGAATGTAATCGGCACGCCGCGAGCTAAAGATAAGGCGAGCATGAAGAGCCAGGACACGACTGGCAGGAGGCAGAGCATTTTGCCCGGTTTTGGACAAGATTTATATCGCGAAATTTTGCGAGAAAGGTATTTTAAAATTTTTAAGATTTAAAAATTAAAAATGTCGCAGATATTTGATTAAAAAATATTAATACAAACTAAAAAAGTAAATATAAGTAATACTTTTTTATCACTTAACAGTTATTTTTAATTTTATAATTTTATTCTGTTCTAAAAATAAATCTGAAATTATTATAATATAATGCATATTTAAAAAAACAACTTATTAATTTTTTCTTTTTCTTTTTTTTTACAATCCAGATTATCTCAACCAAAATTTAAAAAAGGATACGTTTTACAAACACTAAATAATGAGTTTATAAAAAATGAAATGGTATCATTAAAAACGTTACTCGAAGCTACAGGAAAAGATGAAACATACTTATTCGTTACATTTTATAATTCATGTCAACAATACGATACAAGAATTAGGAATTTGGAACGTCAAAAAGGTAATTTTTTTTCGTAATTGTTTTCTAGTTTATTGAATTATTTTTGCTTCCCATAAGGGCTTTAATGAAAGGTTATTTGTTGTAATTTAAATTATCTTTTACTCTCCTTATAAGTTGAAAAAAGCTAAGTGCCGATAAATTAACAGCAGTAATTCTACTTGATAAAAATTCTTTTTTTATACAGAGAAAGAAGAATTAGAAAGAGTAAATGAAGAGTTGAAAAAATTCGAAGAAATGGCACAATCAGAAATTGATTTCTTACCTGAAGAAGATAAAGCATTCTACAATGAATTAATTTTGAGAAAAAGTCAAACAATGACTGGTCAATCAAACCGAGAATCGGTAAAAAAAAATTATTTATTTAATAAGTTAAACTGTTTTTCTTTTAAAGTAAGTGTCTATTTATTTGATAGCTATGTAAGAGTCTTGAATCAAGAAGAAGTACAAAAAAGTCAATCACAATAAAAAATAAAAAAAGGGGATCTTCTAAGGGCCGCAAAAGTGATATTTCAAAAATTTCTGTAGCGGAAACTATTTTAAAACCAAATCAAGAAGAACCTATGATAAAAAGTTACTTTCATTTTAAATTATGCATAATTTATCATATATACAATTACATATAATCATAAATATTCATAATTGATATTTTATTAAACATTTTGGAAATTTTGGAAATTTTTAGAAGAACCTATTAGCAAAGAAATAGAAACAAATTTGAAAGCAATAAATGAATATACGAGTAATTTGTATAAACTGTTAGAAACTATTAGCGAATGGGAAACGGAAAAATCATTGGTACTTTTCGGTTATTAATTTATCATTACTACTAAATTAACTTTGATAATTATTTAAATCATTAAAATTGTTTAGGAACCTGCTAGACAAAGTAAAAGCTTAAAAAATATAAAAGGAAAAGACAGACCATCAACGACCGCTGAACTATCGACAATAGTATTTTTATTAATATTATCCTAATTTCACATATTACAACAACCTTTTATCAAAAAATCACAAATAATATAACTATATAGCTTATAGATTTGTTTTCTATCTGGCATATTCGAGCTAACGATCCATGGGACAGAGAGATGTACGATGCTACTATCTCGCAAATATCAGTGAATTTTAAAAATTTTGTCAACGATGATGGTAAGTTACAAATAATTTAAACATTTTTTTTAATTAGTTTTTATATTTAAGCCTTCATCACGAATTTACCGCAGGTAGTGAAAATGAATCTATACATAGGAATATGTTAACGCGGACTTACACCGTTTTTAAAGAATATAATATGGTACCTACATCACCATTACTCAATCGTAAGTAAAAATAAAATAAAAACATTTTTAGATTTGGAAAATTAAATAATATTTATTCATTTATAATTTCTTTTTAGAAATTTTTTGTATATTGCCTCAACCTCCGTCATTACACTTCTTTGAATCAGCACGTGAAAACTCTGGCATAGCAGACATTACAGATAAATCTACCAACAGCTTGGCTAAATCTAGAGCTTGGTCAAGTACTCCAGACATGTCTTCTTTAACCAAAACTGAAAATGTGGATGATCCAATTCTCGAGCCATACTGGTCACTAGAACCTCATGAATCGAAGAAATTTAAGGTCACTTTCCACCCGACGGAAGAAGGCTGCTTTGAAAGCGAATTTCTACTCAGTTTGGTGGACAATGCTAGCGCTAATTTTAAAATTAATGTTGAAGGAGCTGCCGATATTCCCAGATTAGATATGACGCCTCATAGCATTTTCGATAGGGTAATTTTTTTCTTTAATTTATTTTGGGTTTCTGGCAACTTAGAAATTCTCTTAAAATTTATATGGTTTAAAATAATTAGTAATTTTTACCTAAGTTTTCTTTAGATTAAAGATGTTAAAGTTAGTGAATCGCATAAGCCTACATATTTTATGGATTCCCAAGTCTTCGATTTTGGTAGCTTACTAGTTCCAAATAAAAACCGAAGGTTTATAGTTATTCATCTTTTTAATAATATATTAATAAAAAACTAAATACAATTATCATTACGATATAAATACTAAATTTCATAAAATATTCCCTTTTTAGGTTACATAAAAAATGCTCTCAATTTGCATTTAAAAATATCTCAACAGTTCCCGCTATAGTATCTTTTACCTTGGCTAATAAACAATATGATCACTTTGAAATCGAACCTCAAGAACTAGAAATAATGGTAACAATGTTTCATGAAGATATATTAAAAACATAACAAATGATGTTATTAAATAAATAAATTATTTACAGCCAGATGAAACAAGTTTCATTAATGTAACAGCATCTGTTCTAAAACTTGGTAGAGTTACAGATATTTTAATGTTATCAATAAAAAATAATGATCAAAAAGAACAAATTCAGGTATACTGTCAATACAGTTATTAATATTCTAAAATTGAATAAATAGTAATCTTTATTTTTATTAGCTTCAAAGTAACGGAATTGAACTAAAATTTGAATTTGAGCCAAAACAAATACATCTGGAACGGATTTTATTATTTAGAACTGAGAAACGCATATTGATGATTCAAAATCAATCAGCAATTACATTGTATTGGCGATTATCAACTGATTCCACAGAAACGCAAATTCAATGTATACCTCCTCAAGGAAGAATCAAATACAAAGAAAGCTGCGAAATTGAATTGCACTACTATGCTCATAATGTATTATACTTATTTTAAAAAATATTATTTTATTTCGTCAATTTAAATATTTTATTGAAGCTATTGAACAATATAAATCATCTTCAGGTTACAACTTCTGAGACTGAGTTTATGACTTTAGAAATCTTCCTAAATGAAAAGGACAAAGAACCTATAGTGACTAACCCTATATCGGTTACTGCTGAATGTTATGAGATCCTGTTCGATATCATATCTGAAAATCCAATAAAACTACCGGACGTTCCTGTTGATTCTGTGACTAGTGCATCTTTTTCCATTCAGAATTTAGGCTTATATGCAATACATTTTGAGTAATACTTTTAAAATATTCTAATATATCTATTCATTAATACAAAATTAACAATGTTTGTTTATTTTTAAGAATCCAATTTCAAGAAATGGAAATGTTAAAAAAAATTTTAGATGCAAAAACGATTGCGATTATTGAACAAGATTTTACAATCGCACCGTCTGTTGGAGCAATATTACCTAAAAAGCAGACAATAATAAATGTATATACGTAATATTAAATTCAAAGGATTTCAAAATATTAATAAAATTATTTTTTGTAGATTACTTACACACCATCCATTGAAACGGTTTTCAAATCTGTCCCTCTTTTAAAATATGGAATTATCGAACCATATAAAGATGTTGGGACGATTAAAGAGGGTGTACTCTGTGTGTCTACAATATCGTATTATACGAGGTAAGATCAACATATTTAATCATATAAATAATTGGATAGATTTTACTTTTAAAATCTCTTTTATATTTTTTACGCAGATATTCTATCGAACCATATCCAACATTCAATTTTGGAACACTTGGTTTGAAAACCACTAAAATAATGCAATTAGAAATCGCAAATACTGGAGATTATCTAATGAAATATTCAATTCTCAATCAATCTATTGCGCAGCCTCAAATTAGTGAAAGTAAGAATGTCGGCACCGCTTCTAAGAAAGAAAGAAAATCGATCAAACGGTAATACAAAAATTCTTTTATTTTAAAACTTGAAAGATTATGTACATTTATAATGGAACTATAACATTTTGTTTTGAAAGTTCTGCTAGTACACAAAGTGCAACCGCGAAATGGGGTCCATTTGAATTTGAAAAAACTCGAGGAGAATTGAATCCAGGAGAAAAAGATATATTGAATGTCCGCTGTTGGTGCGATTCCATTGGTTGTTTCAATGAAAAATTAGTCGTTTTAGTCCCGGATAGTGTACCACACGATGAGGGAAATGGAGAAATTATTATGACCGCTATTATTTGTACAGCAGATATCGACTTTGAAAATTACAGTGAAATTTTTACGGAAAGTCACATTATTGATAAAATCGAAGAGTTTAATTGCCCACTTGAGGTAATAATATATAATAATAAGTATAATTTATTAATACCATATATTTAGTAATTTGAAAAACTCAACTGATACAACAAACCTTTTCATTTATTTATATTTTCTATAGCTAATTTTCTAATAAAATAATTTCTAGTTTAAAATTAAAACTAACGTCTCTCAAAAATGACTTAAAAAATATAATACAATAAACAAATTAAAAATTAAATAATTTGATATTTATTAGTTCGGCGGACATACAATTTTTTCAAAATTTGCAAAGTGCTTATATTTTCGACGAGTATGTGTCGGAACTTCTCACACTACATCTATTTCGTTACGAAACACTAGCCCTGTCCCTGGTGATGTAATAATTGAAATTATTGAAAATTCGTCATCTGAGAAAGTTTTTGAAGTAAATACTAACCGATTAAATATACCATCAATGAGTAGGAGGAGTTTCACTATTACATTTTCACCAAGTGTATTAGGGGTTCGTATCAGAAACATTCTCCAGTATTTGAATGAGCTACAACTTTATTTAAATGAAAAAATATTTAACAGACTTTTACAAGTTCATTGAATGTAAAACTTGATACACCAAAAAATATCGAATTACAATCACTTGTAATCGATATAGAGGGAGAAGCTTGTGTACCACAAATACAAATTCTTGAGCCAGATTCAATAAATAATGAGCCTTCATTAATTAATTTTGGTCTCACGTTTGTAACAAAGCCATGTGAAAAAACTATAAAGATTCGAAATGTTGGAAAAGTCGTGGCAAAGGTTACATGTGAAATTGTAGAAGATTCAGATGTAGTTTATAGTGTTTACCTAGATGAATTAAATTGTGGTTGCTCCGACGATGAAAGCGGTTTGAAACAATCAATAAAAATATAAAATAGTAAAAATTCATAGTAGTGAATAATAACTTAAATTTGAATAAATTGATACAGGTAAAGGCAAAGTAAGCGTCACGATCAATCCTGACGAAACAGGTATAGTTAAAATTCAGTTTATTCCGACCGAAGCTCAAAAATATCCAGGCCATTTAAATATTTCAATCGACAAGAATCCTTATGAAATAATAAATGTGGAACTAATAGGAGAAGGATTCGCTAAGCCTGTTATCTTTGAAAACTTAGAAATCGTAGATGCATCATCATTAAGGGCTCTTTCAAAGACAAACTTACGAGAAACTACACACAAAAAGCGAAAAAGTTCCACGAAACAAAGTCTTATTTTAAGCCGTTAGTACAAAAAATGTATTCTACAATCCATATTTCGTTGACATCAGTAACAAACATATTTAAGAAACAAATTTTACAGGTTCTAATTCAAAGTTGTTTAATGTCCCGTTGATGTACAATATTGATTATGCAAAGTGTTTTTTAAATCGAATGAATAAGATTAATTTTAAAATAGCTAACAAAACGAGTGATCGTTACTTTAGATTCGAATGGAATACCCATCCAAATGTAGTATGCACACCGTCAGCGGGGCATTTGGCACCTAAAAGCAGTAAAGATTTGACAGCTACTTTTCTTGCTTCAGAACCTACATATCTTACTCAAGTAAATCTTTAATAAGTTTATACTTACTAATGAAGAATTTAACTATTTATTACTTACTATTCACGAATATTTATTTTAGGTACCTTTGGATTGCTTGCTAAATGAAATTTTATTTGATGAGCCAGTATCTGGGCCGTTATGGGATACTAGGCAAACTAAAGTTTTATGGATGCAAAAATGTTGGGGTTCTACTGAGTGCGAGACTTTTGAAGAAGAAATTTGCATGAAAAAAATAGTAAGAGATATTAGAGAGCCAGAATTTCAAGTAGTACCCGGAACTTTGCAAACCATACAAGTCTTGATATCTGCGATCGCTGACTATTCAGACTATGAATGTGATGTTCAAACCATTGAATTCGATGATACTCTTATGTTTCAAGTAATAAGCTTTATTTATGTACAATTTTTGTATATTTTATAAAAATTATTTTGAAAACAATTTTTATTTTTTATGACTGCAGAATAGAATAAAAAAATTTACTTTAAAAAATGTGGGAACTGTAAATTTGGATTATTCATGGGAAATTTCAATGGATGAACAATATCCCATTCGTTTAGATCAATCTAACAAAAACTCCTCTTTAGGTATTGGATCAAACTTAACAAATCCTAATAAAATTCTTAATGACGTTCCGACATCTGACAATGTAAAATCACAGAGAAAACTGCAAATAAAATTTGATGGTAAACAGTCAAATAAAGTTAACAAATCAAAGTTTTGATAAATAAATAATGTTAAAATTTCAGAACCTAAAGATTCACGAGTATCAGATTTATTTAGTAGTTCAGCTGGTTTGACAGATCGCAGTACAGACACTTGGATGGAAGGAGAAAATTCGCCTTTCGAAATTACACCTTATTGTGGCAGTCTAGCTCCATTAGAAAGTATTGAGTGTATCCTCAAATTTTCACCCACTGATGTTTTCGAGTACAAAGCGTATATTAATTGCAAGTTCGTAAATTAAATTATAAATGTACTAATCTTTCTAAAGAATATATCTTCTTTTCTTTTTTATTTTCTGTATTTTAAACCACGAAGGAAAACTACATACACAAACCGCACACACAATCAATTTATACCGACAGTTTTTTTATTACAAAGTGTTTAAAAAAATCTCTTTAGTGAACCGATAAGTCTATTATTGATTTTGCCCACTTGCTCTATTATCAGGATATATAGGATAAATATAAAAACGATTTAATTTATAAAATAACTCTTTTTCAGGATAGAAAACTTAAATACAAACCGAGCACCTCTAAGTATTGTTGTTACTGCAAAAAGTTTGCTTCCCTATTGCCATTTCGAGATACAAGCTAGTGACTATCTAACAAGTGGAAGGAGAGATATCAAACTTCCCGGTCCACCAGGATACAGTTTTGCTGATCCTGAAATAACAAGCAATATTAAGGTTGCAGAGTTTACAATTATGGGAACTGATGAATGTCACACAAGGTTTTCTATTACTCTATTATAAAATTGTTCTATTGGTAACAAATTTTTTAAATAATTTTTGAAAATATTTAGGTACATTTATTTAATAAATCCTACAAACGAAGATTATTGCTTTTCTTGGTTAAGATTATCTAATGAACTTACCGAAAAAGTGCCTATATTTCAATGTTTAATGGAAACAGGCATAGCTGAAAAAGGCAAAAGAACGAAAATCGGATTTACTACTGTTCCTGAAGACGTTGGATTATTTGAATCATTTTGGCAATTTGAAATAAAGAAGTATGATTTAAAAACTCTTTTTCTTATTGTCGCTAACGTAGTGGAACCTTCTATATCATGCCGAAATACTTTAATAAAATTAGAAGATACTAGTTTTGGTATGATATTGATAGAAAATATTCTAAAAAAAAAGAAATAATAATTTTACTTGCATTCATTATATTTATCTAACACTTATTGTATTATTATACAGGCGAAATAAAAACTAATACATTTGAAATAATAAATAACGAATCATGCCCACTATCATTTTATATTAAATCAGATTCTTTATATTCTGAAGGACGCTTTCAATTTATTAGTATCTGCCCAATGAAGGGAATTTTAAATCCTAAGTGTTCTCAAATCTTCAAGTAAGGATTCGTTGCACTTTTTCTAATTAAAAACAGTATACCATATGTTCATAAATAATTACATGATTTTAATGTAGTATTGTGTATGAACCAACATTGATCGGGGAATATGCGTTCAATGTTCATTGTCAGATAGAAAAACTAAAAGAACCTATTAACGTTTACATTACGGCGCGAGTGATTGAGATATTCCCAAAAGTAATTTATACTGATACAGAAGGTCGAGATATGGAAATCAATCAAAATTTTGATAATATTATTGACATTGGACAAGTAAGTTATATGTTATCAGGAACAATGATTTTTCAATTAATAATTTAAAAAAATTATCTAGATTGCGCTATGTAAGTTAACGAAGCTCAAATTTACAATAATGAATATTGGAGAAATAGCTTTCTATTATTTGTGGAATGTGAATGGTAACGATGAAAATACATTCAGCTGTGCAATTTCTGAATCAGAAGGTAGAGTGGATCCGGGTTTACACAATACTTGTTCTGTCGATGTAATAGCTACAGATAAAGTAGTGATTCGTAATTATCCTATTTACCTACAAGTAATATTGCTAACGTTTTCACATTTATTTGAAAAAAATGTTTGTAGTTATTGTTAAATATTAATTTTTTACAGGTAAAATCAGGTATAATATATCGGATAAAACTTAATGCATCTGCTAAAAAGCCACCATTAGAATTTAACTTTAACCAATACGATTTTGGACAACGCTATATTCAAATGCAAACCGGTGTCGCGTATTCAGTTGATCTTACAATCACAAATCATCAGACAGTTCCCTACTTGTAATTGATTAAATATCTTTTTATTTAAAAATAAGATTATTTTTAAGATTTTAAATAATATTTTTAAATTAAATATTCACAGACTTAAGTGTTCTACTACAGATAATTCCCACATAAAAGTGGATCTAAATCAAATAATGCAACCTATTCGGCCTAATACTACAATTAAAATTCCAATTTACTTTCAACCTATTAAAGAAGTAGTTTATCAACAAATATTAAATTTTTTTACAACAGATTCATCTGAAAATATAGAAATAGTTATAACCGGTGAAGGTATCCCTTACAAGGTTAGTTGATTAATTATTGTGTTGTATCCAAATACAAGCTAGATACTTACAAAAGATCAACAAATACCTGCTTCCTCTGTCACAATTTACAAAAAATGTTTAAACTTAAAATTGAAAAGTGATCTAATTATAATAATTAACAAAGTATTTAAACTGCTCACAATTAATTTAACTAATTTATATATTTAGATTCGTCTAAAAAATCCGTGTGATGCAGTCGTAGATATTGGTACTGTATCGGTAGGGAAGACGGTGGTCCAAAAAATTAGTGTAAAAAATGAAGGATGCTCACCGGTTAAATTAAAAGCCGTCCTACTCAAATGTACCACAGAGGAGACACCCACTTTATCTCATCCAAAACAATTTGACGAAGAATCGAAGCCGAAAGAATACAGTATACTAGACTCTTCAGCAGATTACTTTCAACTTGAATTGGATACAACTGTATCTGATTCTTCTGAGAATTCCGATCTCTTTGATTTCATTGGTCTGTCTCCAAGTATGCCGCATGTTTTAAAACCAACGAAGGAGATGGTTATTACTGTTAAATTTAATGCTATAAAGCGCGTGAAGTCATTTAAAGCTAAATTGGGATTAGAAGTTGATTCTTCGCTATTCCCTTTTACGATCGTAAAGGCAACCTGTACATCAGCAAGTCTATATTTGAACAGATCGTACATTTCGTTTGGTACAGTTTATGAAGCTTGCTCTGCCAAAGAAAAGTTAGTTCTTGTTAACGATGGGGACATCGGAACAAGGTAAATTATTGTGAAGTTTGTTATTTTATTATTATTGATAATAATTTATTACCAATACTTTAATATTCAGGTTCAAATGGAAAACAGAAAAATTGGAATCGCCCTTTAACATAAAACCTTTAAGCGGATATTGTGCGGCTGGTAGTGAAATAGTTTTTACTTGTGTTTTTAAACCACTATTTCAGTCAAATAATATTCAATCAGAGGTAACGAAGTTTTGTTACTCAAAAAGTTTAAAAAGGAATAAATAAATAAAACTAAAATTAATTTCTGTAAACATTTTATTTTCAAATTATCAATTTTAGGTTGTCTTGGCATTAGAAAAATATAAAAATTTAGTTGTAAATATAGTTGGAAATTGTTGTTCAATACCCGAGCCAAAGGAAACACTACAGTTCTCTGCGCAAATTCGTGAATCGGAAACTAAAGAGATGCAAATTTATAATGACACTGATCAAACTTGGAGTTTAAAACCCGTGATTCTCGGCGATTGTTTTACAACTCCTGCGGTCGTATCAATAGATCCAAAAGATACGACATTTTACGCTATCACCTACAAACCTAAAAAAGAGACTCTTGATGGCGACATGGTAAATTTAACAACAACAAAAATTTAATCTTAATTTAATATTGTTAAATCGAAATATCTTTGTATGTATTTCTATGAGCATTGATTTTTTACAATAGGGAAGATTAATCATAATTCTACCCGATGGAAGGCCGCCGATTTCGTACGAACTACGCGGTCGTTGTACTCCAGCAACTTGCTCGGAAAATATAGTTCGTCGAGTACGAATCGAAAAAGAGATTGTAGAAACTTTGATTTTTAGCAATAATAGTTATGAACAGCGAACGTTTGATTGTATATTTGAACAAATAGATCAAGAAGTAGAACAATTAGAGGACGAAGAAGAAGTAAATTCATTATTGCAATTATAAAGTTCATAAAAAAATATATAATTTATTATTTCCAAAAATAATTTTATTAATTGTAGGTCCAACCTATTGTGTCTAAGGTGGATATCCCTGCCAAAACTCAAGTGCAACGAGAATTCGAATTTTATTTCGAAACTGAAGGACGATATGTTTACAAAGTAATCATTTGACTTTAATTTAACGTTTGCATTTAAAGCTCGACAATATCAATCTTTACAATTTCAAAAAACATTTTGTTTTCTTTTATAGATAACGTTTGATGACCATCGGGATAATTATCAGTGTTATGAACTCGAATTCGAAGTTACAAGTCCTGAAAGCCCAAAAGTTATAGAACTAACTACTTTCTGTCACAGTTCAGTATTTTACACCTTAAAAATTGAAAATCCACTTGAAAATGAAATTGTAAGCTTTGAAGCAAATGACGAGCATGATGATATAATAATTCACGGAATCCCAGTATCTTTAGCACCTTTAAGTTTTGTAAGTTATTTATTTGCTTATCAAAAATGATATTATTCAAAATTTTACTTCTCACCTAATTTAAAAATATAATTACGTTCTATCAAATTTCAGAAAAACATTCAAATAGAGTATAAGCCTTTGCTACCGTGTAATAAAGAGGTGTCTTTAGTGATTTCAAGTGATGTACTTGAAAGTACGAATTATGAATTAAAATTAGTTGCAGTTCCAGCTCCTCCTCAGAAAACAATCACTGTCAATTCAGTCTTGGGAACTTCTACAAACTTTACTTTGCGACTAAAGAATCACACCAGAGAACTATGTGAATTTATTATCACGGTAATTAATCATTCAATTATTTTTTTATAGTCTTTTAAACTTTCTTTATAGTTGTGAATCATAAAAGTTAAAATTTCCTCCTAAAAATGTTCTATTTATAATTAGAAATTTAATAAATCAGCACCTATTTCTTAGATCATCATTTTATTCCGCATTAGAATTTATGAATATGTGTTGAAAAGAGACTTATTTATT
>JAPYZA010001666.1:0-39723 GCA_030522685.1 Eupelmus azureus
GAAACTAGGGGGAATAAAATTTTTGCGGGAATAAAATCAACTTTTACTCCCGCTGGAGAGGTCCATAAACTGAACTTTTTAGGTGGTTAGGGTGAAAACGATTTTTATATAAGCTGTATAAAATATTGTTTAATAATTAAACATTATTGTATGCTTTAATATTCCTATGTAAAAATATCATCTCACTAAGCAGTTAACTGCTATACTTTACAAAAATAATCAGTTATACCATGCTTCAATTCGGTTCTATGTAAAAATTTTCACAAAAGATATTTTTGCATGTACAAACATTTAGAATACTAACAAATACTTTATAAATATATTATGTTACATATAAATTCGTAAGATTTGTATTAATTGATGGAATTATGTTTTTTGTAAAATTATAAATATTTAAACGGTAAATCTGATCTTTGTTATTGAATTATTGAAATTATAAAGATCATTTTTTGTTTAAAATATATTTTAGCAATGCAAAGTTTTAATCGACGAACTTATTTATCAGTGAATCTTTACCACTTTAGATCTTTTGGTAGAGTTTCAGTAACTGAATTAAGAATTAAGTACATTTTACTAAACTATTATTCGTGTAAAAAAATGACTTTACTAATGGCAAGCTGGAAGATTATAAATTTACAAAAAATATATTATTTATGATTATAAATTAAAAGATTTAAAATCTTCTTAAATAAGTGGATCATTAACCGAAGGATTCAAAGTACTACGTCTGCCAGCCATACAGGTTTCATCTGCATAGACATCAACGCAGTAGACCTTTTGACCTTCATGCTTGTTGCGCACGTGACTGTAGATGCTCGACGTCCACTTGGTCCTGTAATTGCAGTAAGGACACTGGAATCGTGGCTCCTGACCGCACTCGTATCTCAAATGTCGGGTTAACGAGCCTTTTTCCGAGAAACCGGTTGGACAATTCGGACAGGGAAAATTCTTTTCTTTTGTTGAGCCTGAAGTTCGCGGTTCAATTTTTCTAGGTTCAGGAGTCTGGAAATTCAGGTGAATCTTCGATAGCGACTTAAGCCAATCTGAAACCAAAACAAAATGAACGTGTTAGTTTAGAATAGCAGATTCAAATGGGGACAGAACTCTGTTTTGTAGACTTTCTTTCCTTTAATAAATAGGATACCAATTGCTGAACGATTATGACATGCACACTTTTTACACAAGGTAATAACAATAAAAACTTCAGTTTTATCAATAAAAAAGAAACGGTATACAAGGAATGACTATACTGTAGAATATTTTGTTTAGAGATATAGTTTTATCATACATGCTAAAAATCAATTTTTACTTATTTCAAATATTTAATAATTTCAATATTTCAAAGTATGTTAACTCAAAACCATAATAAAAATAATATAAACTACGATTTTTATCTTAATTTGATATCATATAAAATAGTGTAATAAACTGATAAAATAAGAAAAATTTTTAGTACTTACAAAATTTTTAAAAATAATAATAGATAAAAAGATATTTATAAAACAAAGCAATTTATACAATTCTACAAACATAATAAATACAACAAAATTTTTCTACAAAAATACTCTGAATAAATATAATTACTTACATTATTATCAAACAAAGTTTGATAAAGGAGAAGAAGAGGAATACAATCGCTTCAGGATCGTTGGAAGATTTTTGGTTATATTTAGTATTACTTTTTTTAAAAAATTACAAAAAATTACAGTCTTTATTAATTAACAAATTTGAAGTGTATATACCCAAATATAGAAAAAAGATGAAATATTTGGACGAAAGATATCGATAAACAATAAGATTTAATTATTCAAAAAATTTTTGCTTATATCAGACTATTATAAAAGTATTACGAAATAATTCAAAACGATAGAATTGTCCGGATTTATTATTAACGTTGTGTAGTTTAGGTAACACTGAATTTTTTCAAAAAATAAGAACAAATCATTGTTTTATAAACGAATATTTATTGATTATATAATAAAATTTAATTTAACTTTTAAGTTTTACAAAAAAGACTTAATTTTTTACGAGAATAATTCAAATTACATATCTAGTGAATATTATAACTCTTTTACCTCAAAATATAAATCAAAGTTAATTACTCTATAATTAATTATACATTACGCATACGTTGCAGTAATAGCCGAAAAAATGACGGAAATATTAAGCAAACAGTTTTATGTTTTATAGAATCTATTCTAATTTCGAATCGGTTTGCTTGAAACTAAAAAATTAAAACTTATCTACATTATTTCTATCTTAATAGAAATAAAATAAAACACTATTCAATAATACCACTGTAGTTATTAATTAAGAATATTAACAATATTAAAAAATTCATTGGCATCATAAAACTTTTTAAAAGTTTTTTAAACTATTTATTATAGCATACGTATTATTCATCGACTACACTTAATTTGTAAGTTCAAAGTTCTAAAGCTTATAGATGTTTGTAGATTTTATTCAAGAATTATTCCACAATGACTTTTGTAATTTTTTTGTGCGTTATGGAATTGATGAATGTATTGAATTCACGTAATGCTGAGAGAATACTGTACAACCTGGAAAAAAAATTGTTACAAATACTGTTTTTTTTTTTTAATAAGAGCATGTATAAGCCCTTTTTGTGCTCGCAAAAAGATTGGGAAATTGAAGGCTTTATAGGGTATATTATTTAATTTTTTTTAATTTTCCAAATATTTAAATTTTTCAAAACTTTAAATTTTCAAAATTTTTTAATATTTTAATTTAAAAAGAAATATGTAAGATTTTGTAAAATAAAGAGATTATTTAAATTTTTTATTTAATTTTTTATGGAATGATTATGTAAGAATATATCAAAAATAAGTTTGAAAATAATGAAGCTTTTTTATGAAATAACAACCATTCAAGAAAAGATGATCTGAAATATAATAGAATAGCAAATATTACATTTTTTTTCCATGAAAAAAGTTAAGTAATTATTTTAATTTTTGTACATTTTAAAAACATTTTAATAAAGTTTTAAAAATGTTTTATGTTTTACTTATAGCAGTTTAAACTTATAGCAGCTCGTTTAAAACAATCCACTTAATTTAATTCAACAATAAATTTTTTAATCACGATTGCGATTTTCATCAGTGTGTCTTGCATTTTTATTCTTCGGCTTTCTCAAATTGAACAAGCAAATTCTTGTCAGACATCTTTGGCTTGACCCTTCGACGTCGTCGTTTTCCATTCTGCATAAGATCGACTGCGCGAACCTTCTTACACCTGTGCTTTCTCCTCACGTGCGAGTTTACGTTGGTTATCCACTTGGACTTATAGTCACAATAGGGACACTTGAATCGTGGTTCCTTGAAACACTCGAACTTGTTATGCTGTACCAATGTGCGATCATGACTGAAAGACTTGGAACACTTGTTGCAGACGTACGGTTTCTCCTTGACTTTCTTATCTTTTTCGTCCAGATTTGGTAACTCCAACGAATTGATTGATGGACTACAATTGACGGAGTTTGGTGGAATGTAGTCCTCATCGAAGTATAGACGGTTTGGGATGATTCGACGCTTGCCCAGTCGCCGCTCGTTAAATATTCTAAGCTGTTCGGTTTGATAATTTCTAGACAATGACTGAATCTTTTTGTGCTCGTAAGGATTTTGATGCTCGTTCCGAGTTGCATCGAGAAGAAATTCGCCGTGTTGGTCATCGGGCAGTTCTTCTTTTATGGATATTTCATTGAGATAATAGAAACCTGCGAAAGAAAATGTGGTTAGTTAGATGGGATTAGTTGATGTCTCATATGTATTATAGTTTGAGAATGAAATGAAAAATGAATGTTCTTGCCCATACATTTTTGGATCCACAAAGTTCGCATTCATGTTAAAAAATGCTAAATTTTTTTAATGATTGTTGCACATGATCATATAAAGGGTACATGCTGTTTAAAAACTGCACAAAATAGGAAAATTATGAAGCTATGAAGGGTTATAAACTAAAAAAATAATAAATTTTGACATTCGTTAGAACGAGATATGTTAACACAACAAATAATACAACTTGAATAATTATTTTAGTCAACGTATGGGAACAGCAAAAATTTGTAACAAAAAATATCGTTATTTGTATTTTTTATTCAAAAGCATGTATAAATTTGAACACTTGTCAATTTTCAACTTACTTAGTAACAATTCTTAAAGCAAGGATTTGATCAACCTATTGTTTTAGTACAATATAATTTTTCATTGATTTAAACATATGTATATTAAATTTGCAATTTTTTACATAAAATATACGTTATCTTACATTTTTCATTAAATGGAACTCGCACTGTAAAAAGGATATTCCATAATTTCATCATATTTACGCTACTTCGGAAGTTTTATTTCTCTACGTACCTACCGGTATTGCGTATAGATTACAAATTTTGAAAATTAACCAAGTAATTCGTAAATTACTAAATATAGTACAAAAGACACCCGAAATTGCCTTAATTGCATATTATTTTTATAAATGTTTTGTTTTTAATAAAATTGAGTTGTTCTTAAGAAGTAATCGCTTTCAATATTTTACAAAATTTTCTTTACACTAAATTCATTCAAATAGTATGAGAAACAAACTAAAACAAAAACATTGAACAATCTTCTAATTTCGCATTTTTTTTATTCCTTATTACCCTTTTCCTTAATTATTATTAACATTACTATTCGTTTTGTCCTTTCGTACATATTTTCTCGGACGACCTACTTTTGCACCATATTTCGTCACGGTATAAAGTGGTACACTTAGATTCGGAACGTAACTTCCTGAAGGCAACTGCGGAACATAGCCCATCGGTGTCAAAGTGTAAGCTGGCTTGGGCGAGTTATTAGACGGTGGTTGAATTAAAACTGGCTTTTGTTCTTGCGAGGGCTTTGGTGTAAGTTTTGACTGAGTAGACGTAGACGGTAATATGGGTGTCGGCACTTTAGTCGGATCGAAAACTAGTACTGGCATTGAATTGGACATCATTGACTTCGTTGGTTTTGGTAGTATCTTGGGCAATGACTTTGTGGAAGTATGGCCACTTTTTTGTGTCTTAATCGAATACGTTTCTGGTACCTCGATAAATTCGGGTAGCACTGTAGTTTCACTCGACGGCGACTGGTAACTTTGTTTTTGAGCACGTTGTTGCTGGTCTATCAATAATTGCACTTCAAAATCATTCGAAGTCGGTTGCTGATAAAAATTGGAGCCCTTTATCACGTGAACGCCAGCCATAATGGGTTTGAAAACATTATAGAACTCTGAAAAAAAAATTAAGTTAATTACTTATTGTTTTATTAATACTTTTGTTTATTAGTCACACGGCAATTTTAGAACTATGTAAGTCGTTAGTAAGTTTTATTAAGAGTTTATAAAGTCTTTTTTAAATCATTAGATGAAATTTTTTATGGCGGATGATATTCAAAACGGCGAAAAGAATAAAAATAACGCAATTTTGTACTCTACTTAAGGAGCAATATTTTTGGAAAATAATATTTTGTTTATTAATTTAATAAATTTGTAGTACAAATATCTATAAATATATAAAAAATACAGGATTATTTAAAAAACATACAGAAAGCTTCTGTTAGATAATTAATTAATACTTATTTGTTTGTTGGATTGAATTATTATTTTATAATAAAATATATGATACTTATTATTAAATATCTAATATCTCTTTATATAGATATTTGATATCAATAATAACGATTGTGCAGTAAGAAGATTAAGGGATGGTGAAATAAATGAAAAAATTCTTGACTGAGTAGTTATAACGATACTATCGATTAGGTAATAGTTTATTTATAAATTGTTTCAGTATTTACACTATAAAAATACTCGAAAAGTAATACATAGCCTTTTATCATATATAATACAAAATGTTAATATCTTTCAAGTTTCAGAAAAATTACAACATATTACAAAAAATTCTTTAAACTTGCATTTTACTTTTAATAGTAATTAAATTAATATGATCTGTTAATTGATGTAACATACATACAACATGAGTAAAACTCTTATAAAATTTTTAAAGTTTAAAGAATCACATCAATTAAACAAATTTTTGATTTGATGAGCGACCCAGTTAATTAAGAACAATTCAGTTTCAAGTAATAATATCATACAAAAAAGGAATAAATTTAAATTTTCTAAAATAAGATCGAGATAGTTTGTTATGGAAATATTTTCAAAATTTAAAATGTTAATCATTAAGACTATAAAAACAAAATATACAAAAAAACTATTTTGATTACGTAAATAAAATAATATTTTTCATATCTTTTTAGCACAGTATGATTCTTGCATCCGGCTTATTATAGTTACATAATTAACCAATTAATTAAAAAAATATTACAAATTCGATATTCTGAAATCAAATACTTATTTCATAGTATATTACTTTTGGCACTAAAATATAATAATTAGTGTAGTTAAAATAAGTAAGGTAAATGGTGAAAGTGTTAGTCCCTATTATGAGACGCTATTTATTTACATGTATCTGAAGGTTCTGAAGTATTAAAATCATTAATGAGCAATATTTTTATTCTTTAAAAGTATTGATTTTTCAAACAATCTTCTTGAAATGTAATTTAATCTTTTTAAAATTAAGAATCAATTTATAAAAAATTATTTAATCATGTGCTAATATCAATTAGTATCTGAATGATACAAAATCATTGTAAAAAAATAAACTTTTTCTTAAGTCAAACTTTTAACTAAACAATAAATCGATGAAGAATTATATCTTCGTCTATTTAAACTTATTTTAACAAATTCTTAATAATCAATAGCAATATTGTATTAAAATTTAAGGGATGGTTTTAAGATTGTTTTCTACACCCAACTCTCGAATTACGGTAGAAAAACATCTCTTCATAAATAAACAATCAACGGAATAAGCTTCAATTACGTCAGCAGAGTCAATACCAGGCTTATTATCAAGAAAAAAAATTCCCATTCGAATCTAGATGCTCGTTGGCGATTTCAAAAAATGTTTTTCCGCAATAATACATCTACCACGTAGATTGATCTGGAAGGATGTAATCTCCTGACGTGGGTTCTCACATTCGGCGAATGCTTGGTCCTATACTCGCAGTAAGGGCACTGGAACCTTGGCAGCTGGCCGCACTGGAACTTGAGGTGGTTGTGCAGATTGTTTTTGCGGGTAAAGGTCGTAGAGCATCGGGGACACTGGAATCGCAGCTCCAAGGATGCAATCGGTATATCCTGAACTGGTTGATGCTGCTGAAATAATGGACCTGAAACAGAACCAGCACGATGTCTTGTTAGTGAAGGTTGATTTTAGGAGAAGTCAATCCATATCGGTACTGAAAGAACAGTTTCATTGATTTAGGAGGAGAATTTATTGTATTATGAGATTTTTGTGTGTTTTTTTTTATACAAAATATATTTTCTAATTCTTATAAAGTTTAGAGCAATTTGAGTCACGATAAATACACATTTTATCGATAGCATGGCATATAGCTTTGTTCAAAAAATGTTTTTGCGTATTTTTAAAAGATAATTGTAATTACATGACTTATGTGAATAATGAATTTTTGTGTAAAAAACGAAAATTTCTCAACTGAGTATCTTCCAGGGTAGAAAGAATTGTAATTATCGAGAATACACTTTTGTAAAAGTTTACTAGGTTTGTTTAATGTTAGAAGAAACTGTTTTCTCAGCATCCATTTATTTTTATTTTTAGTCGATGAAACTGTAGATATAATATCCGTTGTTTATGTATAATATATACGTTGCATTTAATTGTTAGTGTCAGCTATACGAACTAGTTGTTTTGTTAAACAATATGTACATACAAAATTGCTTTTGTAACACTTACTTTGTTCTAAAAAAAATGATAACAATTATCAAAAGCAATGAAAATAAAAGTAGATTATAAGTTGTTTTAAAATAGAAAAGTATTCATTAATTTATGAATAAAATGTTTGCTTATTTTCAACTTCATTGTTTTTTATTAACATAAGTTTTTGTTACAAATATAAGTAAAATACTATATTACATAATATTCTTCTAGAAACAATCTTAAAACAAATTTAAGTCGCCAAAATCTAGATTAAAAAAGGTATTACACTAAAGTCTGCACAGCAGTAAAATACCTTTTATAGAAATGCAGTATTTAATAAAATATATTTATTGGAATACTCGGTTGTAACCCTAAATATTATTTACATTATACTTTAAATGAAGTTTTTAAGTATTAAACTCATTTTTTCTAATGTACTAGGTTCACATTTTTCATTCAATATTTTATATACAACGAACAGCAAATTGTAATAATCTTAAGTAAAACTTAATAAAATTATGACTTTTTAAAGTACACACTAACTCGAAGAGTTTTTGCAAGTACAGATTAGACTTTGGCATGTCGTTTTATCGCTTACAATTTTGATTCTTCAAGAAAATAAAATGTAATTTAACGTAGATAACTTAAAATATTAAAGTACACTACCCTTATGACAACTAAAATTATATTTATTTTAAATAAAATTAAAATAATTTTTTTAGACTACCCAGTCTTAAGATCATTTATTTAACACGAACAAATGCATACTAGAAATTATTCTTTCTTAAATTTTCTCTTTCTTAATACATTACATTGTAGATTACACAAAAATTGGAAAAATGCAGACTTTCAGGAAAACTCAAAATCTCTATAATATCATCATAAAATAAAAAAAAATCATTCATCTTTTTTGCATTTACAACCTTAGTACATTCAAATGAAAAGAAAAAAAAAACTACAAAAATCACCGAAGTCCACAAAGTAAATTGACAAATCAACGAGACCTCATGCAAAAGAGCTCGAATCATCCAGCTC
This sequence comes from Eupelmus azureus, assembly GCA_030522685.1. NCBI lineage: Eukaryota > Metazoa > Arthropoda > Insecta > Hymenoptera > Eupelmidae > Eupelmus > Eupelmus azureus. The sequence goes on from JAPYZA010001666.1 coordinate 8,849, forward strand.
AAGATCTCCTAAATAAAAAGTAATTTTCTCACTCTCTCGGACTCTCGCAACATCATCTCCCTCTCTTTCCAAAAGCACGCAAAGACCGCGCCGTGAGCACCTGAACCCAACTAAGCCAGCGGATCGAAGGCAGCCGGATAACCCTGGGCGAACATGTGAGTTCTCTCGTGGTCGCGCAGGTGGTGCCGATGCTTGAAGCGTTTCTCACAATGCGAGCACTGGAAGCGCGGCCCGACGCCGCACTCGAGCCTCTGATGCCTGAGCAGGTTGCACTTGTGCGTGTAGCTGCGCCCGCAGCGTTTGCAGCCGTAGGGTGGACCCACGTCCTCTTGCCGACTCGCGACGCCCTGCCAGTCTGGAACAGAGAAGAGAGAAATGCGTCTGGGTGATAGAGTCAAGATGGATCGCGGAGGCGTGAGCCTCGCCCCGTGCGACGAGAAAGCTTCGTGAAGCTTGCCGCGGGGAAGTAAATATGTCGACGTGACAGTGACATTTGGGTGTAGGGCCGCTCTCGAGTGAGCCTTCATGTAGCGGTTGAATGGAGATTCACTGCGATCGAGAAGTTTTATGTACAGTGAGATAAATGTTGAAAACGTGCTTTGTTAAGGGTGAGCTTGGTAAGAGCTCTTGTCTTGATAAATTGGCAATGATGCTTCCAAGTACATATAAGATTTGGTAATGGTGTGATTAGAACGAAAGATTCGTTCTGAATCTGTAGATGAATTTATAAATCTTATGGAGTCTGCAGTGATGCAGTGTATATTATTTTAGTATATTTTGATTAAAAAATATAAAATTAAAATTTCGAATTTGATTGTTTAAAACATATTTTTTATTTTGTATGATTTTGGGGATACGATTGTTGATAACAAAATTTCAATTTTCAATTCCACTTATTTTATTTAAACAATTTGAACAAACCAATTGTAACATATTCTCTAAATATTTTTTGATATTTGTTGAATTTTAACAAATTTAGATTAATAAATCCATTGAGTAAAAACTCAACTCAAACAGTCATTACAAATATATGATTGATAAAATATGTATAAACTTTCATTGTTTACAATGTTTAAAAATATATATTATTCCAATATACACGTATATTTTTCACAAATGTGAGGAATGGCAGTTTTTCAGTCTGATATACTAGCAATGGTGACTAGTTTCAATCATCTCCCTTAAAGTACAATGTACATTCGACTACGATTATTTCCTTAGTAACTTATTACCTTTGTTCTTAAAGTTTTCATTGTTACAGGTTACGACGTATCTCAAGTTATTCATCATAAATGCGACACCGAACAACATCTTTTTTTATAATCACATTTACACTTCACCAATCATTTTCAAAAAAAACATTAGCTAGCTGTAATATTTTATTATAAAATTGAGATACCAAAGTTACTTCTGCTGTGATTGTTGAAAATAAATGAAACATATAAATAAAAATTATTAATAAATATTTAGAAAAAATATTTAATCAAATCTTATGAGGATTTCGTGTAATGAAATAAGATACGTAGGCTTACATATAAATTGTAGTTGTTTAATTTAGAACTAAATAACCAAATAAACTGAAAACTATTATAAACTATCTTCGTAAAAATTCTGTTAAACGATTTTTTTTAATAACATCATAAAATCATAAAGTGTAATTTCACTCAAACAGATTTGACGCGTGCTTATTTTTGTTATGTACTTTAATACTTTAAAGTACATAACAAAAATAAGCACGCGTCAAATCTGTTTGAGTGAAATTACACTTGTTGAAAATGAATTTTCATCTCACAATCAAAACCAAACATACATTTTAACAAGATTATTTCACTTGTGTACCTTTCAGAGAACAGTGCCCTCTTCATCGATGAAAATTCATTTTACAATAACAAAAAGAAAACGAACTATGCAAAAAAAAGATACAACTAATAAAAGTAAAAAAGAAGAATGTATCTCAGGATCTCTTATGAGTCCTCATATGCAGGACCAGGTTGTGCTTGTGTTTGGACCTCTTATGGCAAATCGGACACTCAAACTGCGGCTCCACCCCGCACTCAAACCTTATGTGCCGATTGAGCGAGTGCGGCCTGCTGTAGGCGTTGCCGCAGCGAGGGCAATGATAACCCGGGGATTCCCCGCTCTCGTTAGTCAGGATTTGCGGTTTACGCTTCGTGTCTTTCTTGTTCGTCTCCTCCGTCTGTTCCTGTTCGTCCTCCGGTGGCGCCGACTTCATTTCCTTCTCGGCCAGGAGGCGAAGGTAAAGCGACTGGTACTGGTAGTATCGCTCGATCACAGCCGCGGATCCCTGGGGGATTGGCTCTGGAACAAAAGGCATAGAGGCACAGGTTGCAGAGAGATCGCTCGATTGGCTTTCGTTGCCCAGCCGAGTTCGCCGCTGCAGCTCGATGCTTCGCTAGCTTTTCACGGGATCAAGCTTGTGGAGGAAGTTTCGGGAGTTTCTTTTTACCGGTGATTCACGTTCAAATTCACAAGGATTTTTAACGGTGAATTACCAGTAAATCAGCAATTTCATGCTTGTATATTTTTTAAAAGAAGAATTATATTTGACTGTATTTAAAGAGATACGTTTAATCAATAGTAGATTTGAAAAAATAAAATAATGTAATTTGCAATAAGTATTTCTCTTATTAAAAATGTGAAGCAATGATACTTACGTAGCTACAGTCAAAATTAATTCAAAATCATTTTAAAGAGTATATCAAACTTGAAAAATGATACACATAATAGACTGGATACGGACGAACACAAACAAGCTTTTCGACACACGATCACCAGTCACCAAAAAGCCACCACGAGCCCAAGACTTATCACTTTGCATTTTAATCCATAAACATTGATTTGATACTCGAAACTTTTCACTGGATCAAATTGATTTATTTCAATGTTTTTTTCATAACGAAATAGATTTAGAAAATCGTAAAATGCTGAAATTAAAAAAAAAAATATTCTTAGTCAGAATATTACTCATAACTTTTCGATTTCCAATAAAAATAAACAGCACATTTTTTGTCAATGTTGAACATTCCAAAAATTACTCCTGAAAATAAATTGTAATAACTTTATATAATAATTCTATCCATTTATACATTATTATTCATGAAAATAGAAATTCCAGATGGGTGATATGTTTTGTCTTTATTTATTATATGCAAGTACAAAACGATCAATCAAATACAGATTTTTAGACATTACTATTTCTATGAAAATATTTCTCTATCATATCGTCGTGTTCAAATCACACGTTTTCACTTATTCATAATACCAAAATTTAGTTTATTCATATTTTGACAGTGCTCTTTAAGTTTGTATTGATACTGAAAATGCCTTGGACAAACTCTGCACTGATAGCCTTGCTCACTACCACAACCAAACTTCAGCAGGTGTTGCATCAAACCCTCTACCTCGTTGTACTGTTTACCGCATTGCTGGCAAATTAATTGCTTTGTTGAAGAGGCTGGTGCTGTCTCTGTGGATGTCTGAGCGAGTACCTTCGGTAGCTGCAATTGATCTGAAATAAAAATATTAGAGTGTTAGTAAAAGAAATTTGTGAAGCGTTTTTGGACAAAATTTGTTAGGAAGAAAGAGGTAATAACGTTTTAAGGAGTAAAGCTTGAATTAAATTTACAAAAATTGTCATAAAAACTTAAAGCAACATTTTATTCATCTACAATAGAAGAAATAATATAGTGTTAATCTTATACAATAATAACATCGAGGAAAAAAGATATATTATTTTTGTTTGGGATATTTCAGGTTTTACAGTTCTTTGCTATATCAAAATTAATTTGCATCATTACAATAAACATTTTTTTGTAATTTTAATTACAAAAAATATGATAAAAAATAAAGGAGATAAATCATATAATAATATAAAAACAATTAAATCTCATATTTACACTAAACATAATTAAGTATGAAGTCTTAATCTTATACTTATTCAAGGTTTTCAGTCATCGTGGTCTAATTTATTTTCATTTACAATGAAAATTGTTTAGTATTTAATCTAATACCCTGTCACTGATTTTCAGTAAACATATACAATTAATCCGATCTACACCTAACAAAGAAACACCATCATCAATATCAAACTCAGCCTAACATTTACAACAGCTAGATAATGTCGACATTCGCAGCACACGCTCAGACTCAGTATTCAGAAAATTAACTGTACACCGGTATATACATTAAATACAACTGCCACAATTTGTCACACAGTTTCAAGCCCCATCCTGTCCGTGAACGGCCCCATCGGCGCTCGTCTGTCCATGATGCGACATTATGTGATTCTTCATCTCGTACCTGTACTTGTACTTGCGGTCGCAGTAGTTGCAGGCGAATTTTTTGGCCTTATTACCGCACTCGACTCTCTGGTGCCGTCTCAGGCTGTCCAGCCACTTGTAACGTTTGCCACAGACGAGACACTCGTGCATCTGGTACATCTGCTGCTGCTGGGCAGCTGAATATGAACTGGGCTGATCGAGTAACTCCATAGGATCGAAGATCTGCTGCTGTGGACGATGGTGATAGTCGGAAAGTGACTTAGATGTGCCAGGGTTGCCCAGAGTCTCGTGCTTCAATTCTTGCAATGACCACAAGGGGTTGTAAGAGTCCCGGAGCATCGATGACGTACCTGTGGAAAGGACAGAAGAGGAAATTGGTTAGACAGAGGATGAGATGGTACCCATCAGAAAGTAAAGTCTTTTGTGGGACAGAGAGATTGTTTGTGACGGATGAAACTGATTAGACATTGTGTGATACTTGCAATAAACTGTCTGATAAAAGACTTTACATTGGTATCAGTCATAGATTGTGATGTTTGATCATAGAAAATAAAATGAATTATTAAATGGAATGATAAGCTAATATGTATCATTTTATATTAAAATAAAAATAAAATAATCAAGTTAACACCAATCAATCATATTTACCAATTTAACTAATATATTATTAATGTAAATCTCAATACCAAATAAAAAACTGATTTGAAAATACCTTAAAAATATGTTGTTCTTGCAAAAGTTAGTTGAACTGTTAATAACGAAAACCAATTAATATGGAGCATCTATTAGGTAAAATAAATGAAAAATAATTTTTGCTACATTGTGGATACAAGCAGGATATTAAGATTAAAAAAGTTGTAAATAAGTCTACATATATACTTTAGAAAGAAGATTGTGTCATAGGGATTTATTTTAATCTTAAATGGCTGATGCTATATGTACATTTTCTTATAAAATATTAGTCTGCACTATGTGAACAATAATTTTACAATTTTAGACAATTAATTTCACATAGGAAAAAACTGCTTTATAAAGTTAAATTATCACATGTAATAAAATATAACTTAACAAAGACAGTATTAATAATTATTATTGCAATGCTATATTTTGATTATATTTTAATAATATACGTATACTCTATACATCAAGACAATTTAAAGTTTCACATTGCTATACAGCTAGATCTCACCGAATCATCAAAATAAATACATCCATCATTAATCTGTACAATAGAAATATATAAATACATTCATTTCAATGTGTTTTCTAGTACATACTCTTACAGACCCATTGCACCTCGTATTTCTTCTCCTCAACATCAACATACTCGAAACAAAATTGCAACATTACCTTCTCATCTACCAACAAAATCAACAAACTCATTTCAATATCTTCAACTCCTCTTACTCCTCATAAGCAGCGTACAATAACTATACTCCTTCACTTTCTATAAAGAAAAACTAGCGCAGAAGCGATTAGCTACCAATTATACCAATTACTATCTACCAATTATACTTAATCGTCGCTTTTCTTCATCACTTTCAAAATCCAAAAACATGAATCCCTTCAACGTCTAATTAGACGGTTTATCCTTAAAGTGCTCCTCCTTGTGAAGCATCATAGACTCATGGCTGGAGAACTCTTGGTCGCAGATACCGCAAATGGCGATTCTGGCCCCGGGACAGTTGAACTTCCGGTGCCGGTTAAGGCTCGCCCTGCTCAGGTAGACCTTCTTACAACTGTAGCAGGGAAACCTCATCTCGTTGACTCTGCTGGTTCCGAACTGCTGCTGCTGCTGCTGCAGCTGTCGCTGTTCAGCAGTAGTGCAGAAGCGGAGATGATTGTTGAGCGAGCCGAGCCGTACAAACCAGCATCCGCAGCCGGCGCAGATGTACCTGGAGGGCTCGGTTTCCTCGCCATCGTCGATCTTGGCAGGAAGGTAGTAGCCCAAACTGGACAAGGGTATGCAGCCGTGTAATTCCAGAGGGTCGCGCTGCTCCGAGCCGCTCTCCTCAGAGTCTGCAACAGAATAAAGCCCGGTTGGTATGGATATTTGACTGGTAGTTGTAGGGACACAAGCATGTGCACCGAGGTAATTTTTTAGTAAATTTTGTTGACAAATGGAAGAATAATCTTGAGCGAAAGGGCTAAGTATCATTATTATGTTTACATGTATTTTTGTACTGAACGTAATGCCTTTGATAATTATCTGTAAAATTTAATAAAACTAGTCTTGATGCACACACTCTATGAAATTTGCATAATATATTTATTACTTTAAATGAAAACAGTAAATTGTGTTTGTTATAGCTTTAGAAAAGTGTAATAATTTAACTTAAACATTTTTAATTGATATATTTGCATTTTCGGTAACACATAAATTTTCGAAATTTTTTGATAATGAAAAATGTATTGAGAAACTTTTAAATCAATAAATTAATAACAGAGAGTATATTCATTGTAAATCAAATCTTGTAATAATTGTTTCCTCAATAAATAAATGAAAAATTAAATCATAAATAATAATAATTAATCATAAAAATAATAAATAAAAACAATCAAATAAAAAATTCATACATTTAAAAAATAACTCCTATAAAGATTAAAAATAGTTAATACTTATCCCAATTTGTAAAAGAAGATTATGAAAATTTTATTCATAAAGTAAAACAACAAAAATATATTACATTAAATATAAAAACGAATATAATATAATATTAAGACAATGTGAAATCCTGCTTGTTATAGAGGATACGGAAATCTATAATTATTTTGTTTAATTTGAAAATTCAGAGAATTTATCGTCAAGTTCTTATTTCAGTGGAGAAAAAAAAACGTGACAATGGCGTATTATTTAATTAAAAATTAAACAGAACAAAACGAATTACCGTACTCTTAGTAGAAAAGAGATTTTTACATTGTCTTAAGAATGTAATACGAAATTTATGCAATAATAAATAGAAAAAAAAACATATTTTTGGATAACTTTTTAAGACTACTTTATTTTCACGTTACAAATGGCGTTTGGTTAGGACACTTACAAGTATAATTTTAAGCTGTGACAAGTTTTCTTTTCGTATAGATACAATTTGATACAATTTTTCGGAGACAACGATTCTTAACCTAGCATTTTAAATATATTCAACTATATTTGGTGATGCAGTTAAATTAAACATGTTAACGTGATTTTCATTTGATAAAGTTTATTGTCACTTAAAAATCGACTTAAAGTACGTGATTCTATATGTAGTTAAATTCAAAGTATAAAAACGTATAATACACTTAAAAATCATCTAAATTATACCGTTAATAATAACATTGAATGTATTTATTAAAGGCTTACTCTAATGCTTTTTTAATCAATTCCAAAATTTGTACACAAAGCTTCCTTTTAATTGCCATAATTATTATAAATAAATATTCGATTTCTGAATACTTCAATGATTTTGATACAAGATTGAAAAATATCTTTTTTACAATATATACCATTGTATAATTAATATATTTATACAATCACTTGAAATGTGAGTACCATATATTTGTATAATAAGAAATAACTATTCGTTATTTTTTTATTTTTTTGTTGGACAGTATTCTTTAAGCACATTATAAAAATTTTATTTTATTTGAAAATCACAATTATTATTTTAACAATTATTATTTTTCGTTGCTATTTAAATTTCACTACCATAAAATATTATTTAAAGCTATAATAGTCGATAATTGATGCATATTTTTCTGCTTTTTGCAATCGAATAAAGCTTATCAATTCTAATGAAAATGCAAACGCTTAAACTGTTAATAAACGAAAAGCGAAATTATATATTTATGGCACTTAAAGCAATTTCAAGTGAAATTATTAACCTTTTTAACATTCATTTTTACGTAAATTAACTGATTAATATCAAAATATTAATTTAATTTTATTAAAACCTCACCGAATTATTGGATTTTGTAAAAATTATTCGGTCTAATATACAATTATCATTGTTTCCAATTTTATAAACGAATTAGAAACAAATTTGTAAATATTTGATTTATTGCTACAATTTGCATACTTATTTTATGTTAAAATTGCAATGACAGCGTGCTATATTTAAAAATGCAGAAGTGTAAATATATCTAGATATCTAAGTTTACGAAAATATTGTGAAGAAACATGATGTTGACGTCATTTATTTTTGTACATATCATGTATTGTGATTCCATCAATTAATTAAACGCTAACAACTAATACATAAAGTTTTATAAAAGTTTTAAAATAATTCTCAAAATAATTGAATTTCTATGAAATTCCTTTAATCTGTATCTATCATCTAACTAAATTGCTTTAAAGTTTTCACGTTATCTAATTTGAAGAATGGCTGTTAAAATGCAGATAAAAGTGGTCAAATCCAGATAAAAATGGGTAACATCGATTTTAGTTAGGAATTTGAGAATTCTAAAATACGAGGATTTTAATTTGTAAAAATTGTGAAACATTTTATATTTTAGCAGCATTCTTCATCTAAACAAATCTAACATTTTTTTAATACATAATATATATCTCACATTTTGTTAAACGTAAATATTATTACAGAAAAAATTATTTAAACCTAATAAATGATAATATCAAAGTAAAAGTTTCAGAAAAAAGAATTAATCTTAGAATATTAAATTTATAGTACACGATAAAAACAAAAAAAATAAAAACGAAAACTGCATGATTTACTTTGGAGTAAACATTCGATAGCGGAGAAAATAAAATCAATTAAGAGATAATATACATTTCCTCGACAAAAATGAATTCTCACTCTAGAATGTGTGTCTACAACGTTTTTCCCTAAAAATTTTCAAAAGATTCATATGGATAATCCGCTTAAAGCCAAAACGATATGGATAAAGCCAAAACGTCAAAACCACTCTTACCAAACAAAGCGTCCACACTAGAGTAGTCATCTTGGGTGTCAGATACTCATTCTTAATTGAAATCATTTACCTCCACTCTTCCGAACAGAAGCTCTCTTAAACATTCAAAACGGACGAATTCTCCCTTCATCCTTGGAGCAAAATCCATACCCCTGTGCGAAAGGCCCTCAACCTCAAAAAGCTCCCGCGAGCTTTCATCAAAACCAAGCGCGAGCTTTTCCACAAAGCTTCCATCCCAATACCGATCAAACCCCACCACAGTATCGAGCAGAGTCACTCCTCTCCTTGCACTTGAACGACGTTCCTCTGCTCGATCCGCTCATCGATTTCACTCCAAGGATGCGCCGGCGCGAGTTTGCCGCTCACGTGGCCGCTTGCTGCTGCGGTTCGGTGGCTTTGGAGCGGCGGCCTCGGCGCCGGCGGGCTTTGCCTCAGGACGGCGCGGGCTCCTGTTCCTGGACCTCCTGCTTGGCCAGCACCACCTGCTCGACCTCCTGCTTCAACTGCTGCTGCTGCTGCGGCTGCTGCTGCTGCTGCTGCTGCTGTGGTGGTTTCTTGTTGTTGCGACAGTAGAGCTTCTCGTGACGGCGCAGGCTGTCCGTACGAGAGAAGGCCTTGGTGCAGCGAGGACAATAGAGCCTGCGCTGCTGCGGCTTGCCAGAGGATGAGAGCCGGCCAAAGGACTGTTTGCCGCTCGGGGTGAGCGAGGGCGGCAGCAGATTGTCCTGCCAGAGTTCAGAGCTCTCTGGTGGTGTGGGCAGGTAGAAGTTGTTCATGTCGACCTCGAGGAACTGCTCGGGCACCATTGGATCGCCCGAGAGGTGATCCGGGTCGTCGAGGTTGTGGTGGTGCTCGACGTTGTCGTCGTCGTCGGCCAGCCAGGCGCTCGACAGCATCGCGTCCTCTGCAAGAAGAAGACGCTTTGGTTAGTTGGATTTGTGACGGGGAGAGAGGCTGATGCGGATTTCCGGGGTTATCGAAGAGTAAAGTTTTCGTTTAAGCGTCGAGTGTCGACTTATTTTTGGGTTGATCGTGTGGAGGTGAGCGTTTAGTCGGAGGCCGGTTGAGGTGACGTTAGTTTGGTAAGAGCGAAGGGGTGGATTTAGGGAGTTGCAGTTGGGAATGCAGAACAATAAAGCTTTGAAGATGAGATAGACACTAAGGAATAGGTAATCAAAATTTTTTTCAGTCGCAGATACAGGGTGAAAGGATAGTGATGTGATTTAAATAAATTATTTAGTTTCTTTGAATATTTTGTGATTAATTTTAGAGGTAATAAGAAGAAAATTTAGCGTTCTTTTAAATACATGTATCTTTCTTCAAACGTCTTTTTAAGCATTTAACTGTCTTTGTAAAAGTACAATTTTAATTTTTTTTTATAGTCAATCAGTTAATAAGAATTTAAAAATTTTGCAGAGTATGTTGAGACCTTAAAAAATATGTCATACCTATTCCTTGTTTTATTTCATTAGAGGTAAAATTACAAACCCATTTAAAAAATGATTTCACTTTAAAAAATGCATTACGTACATTATTAATAAAAATTCATTCTATTAATATTAAATCAAAGTGCAAATTATTTTTGAAGCAGTGTTTGTATTCAAATCGTTAAACATTTATGCAAATAGTTATTTAAGGCTTAAATAAAAATTTCGATTACCTGGAATGTATAGATCTAGTTTATAGATATTCGTTTATGTTGTGAACTTTGTTAGAGATAAAAGAAATTATAGGATGTAAAAATTATAAGATCATTAGATTGAGGATAGATTTTTATTAATAATTCATTGCCCTGGTAGACATTTCACCAATAAAATTGGCCAAGTGTCTAAAACTAGGCTAGTGGATGTCTAATTCTTCACAGTTAGCCATCCGCTGGCCAAAAAATGGGGAACGTTTCTATAAGTATATAGGGAAATAATTAGTGATTCTAAAAAAATAATCCACAACATATTTTAATTTTCTAATATTTATTGTAATACATATATTTCTTATGAAATACAAGTCCTGTAATATGCTCATGCTTGCTATGAGTGGAATATTGTAAGGAAAAATGTAGAAGTATAAATTAAAAAATTTTAGTACACTAGTAACCCTTGCGAGTCAGTTATTCACGAATGATGTTAATTAGGCAAGAATTCGTACATATCTAAATATAACAACATGATTAGATTATTATAATGTTATTCTGAATTTTACAGTTATTAAGCGACTTCATTGTGAAGATTCCTTTTGATAAGAATAAACTGCGTGGTCTTCAAATAGAATAATATAAGTTGTTAATAATAAATAATCTTCGTTTAATACTGAATCTTTCTTTGAGATCGATGACCACCCCAATCTTTGGCATTAGCTAGAGCATTGCCAAGTGCTAGGAAGAGATCCTTTTCTGTAATTAATTCTCCTTGATTGTTTCGGTGATTTTTCATTAAAACCTCTAAAAAAACAATGTCTTTTTTTAGTATAAATAGTTCATGCTCAAAATGGTATTTTTTAAAAACGTAATTTTATAATTTGCTAAATTATTAAATTCTTTTTCAACTTTGTGCTATGAATTTTGATTTTTATTCTATACTGCAATAAAAAGAATTTAATAAAATATGTCCACATTAACCATTTTTGTCATTTTCTTACCGAACATACATTTACAAAACATTGTTTCTTTTAAAACCACCTTTTCCGGTATTTTTTTCTTAGCCGTGAATTTCAAAGAGAGCGACTTAGTTACGAATTTCTTCAAAATATTTATGGCGCTCTTGTTGACTCTGTTGCTACGATCTATTAGTGTACCCAAAGCTGATAACTGAAAAAATAATTAGTAATTGTTAATATTGATATATTTAGTCAAAGCAAGTATCGAAGTTCAAACAATTTATCATTGACATGATACACAAAACATACATGTAATGACAAATTTTCCAACTTTCTATTTATAAGACCCTAACAAACTTACAAAGTCACGACGAAGATTTTCATTCTCTTCGAGATGCTCGTCGAAGAGATGAAACTCATCAAGGTCCCCGAATGGCAAGTTAATGGAATATTTATACGCCAAATCAAGATCGCAATTAACCACAGTGCTCGTCTCCTGAATATAGTCCGATGCTGCCACCAGAGCTGATTTCTGCTCACGCTGGTTCTTTAAGGTTTCTCTCAGCGCCATCAGCAATGGGAACTCTGAAACCGAATTTGAGAGATTGTTAGTGTCGAACGGATAGTTCTGGGAAACTGTCATGCAGGTTTCATCTTGTCTGTCGATTGCTGTTTAATATGTTAAAAGTAATTGATCGTGGAGGAAATTGTGGTTATATTTGTAAGTGGTATATATGGAGATCTAAATTTTAGTAAGTTTGTTTTTACTTAGATTTTATTCCATTTATTTCTAGTCAATTTACAGTGACAAATTAGACAATTTTATAAGCTTCAAAACTAAAAAATATTACAATCGCGTAGTACAATAGAATACTGTGTAAAATAAAAATTTATACACACATTTTCATACAAAAAAACTCGGAAAGCGAATAGTACTTATAATTAGAAATAAGTATAGGTCAATACTGTCAATCGGTGCCTTTTGTAAAACATATCTTCAATTCAAACATAATAGTTATTCACTCTCTCCTACAATTCCAGACTAAAATCCTTCTTTACTCCATCATAAAATTTCCCTCGTTAAAATACAAGAAAACAAGAATCTTGCGATCATTTTAAATGCTTTGTCGAATAATGCTTGGTGAGCTCGTATTTCCTGTAAAAAGCCTTTGAGCAGAGATTACAGCGATGCTTAGGAGCCTGACCGCACTCGAGCCTCTGGTGCCGAAGGAGATTCTCCATCCACTTGTAACCTTTGCCACATTGGCCACAAAGATAGTTCTGATGCTCGAGAGGTGTTGAGTTTCCGGGCCTGCGCTGTCTCTGCGGCTGATTTTCGACCTTAACCGACTCAACATTAAGCGGATCATCGTCATTCAGCATGTAACCTGAAACGAAGAAGAAAAACTTGTCAGTGAGAAAGACGATTTGCAATTGGTTGTTTTATTCGATCGTTTAGGGATATGATCGAGAACTGAAACTGCAAATGCGAGTTAAAATTTTTGGATGTTGGACCGGTGTTGATTAGGTTTTACGGTTGAAGTTTGTGAAAAGTAGGTTGCTTTCGAGATAATGCGATGGAAGGGTAGGCACTAGAAATTTATTATGGTAAGACAAATACTTGTTTTATTTTTTGTAAATTACACAATTTAAATATCAATATCAAATAAAAAATAGTATCAGTACGCGATTTTACATTTGCATGAAATAAAAGTGACTGCAGTTAAGTTTTCATTCGAATAGCAATTATATCAATAGCTTTTTTAATTTCTTTAACATACACGATTTAATTTGATTCAGCTTTATAAATTAAAAGAAGGTTATAGAATTGTGTTTTAAAAAGTTAATAACTAAAAATATAACATAATTACAAGTTGTATATGAATGCTTTGAAATAAATCTTATTTTTGAAGACATTTTTCGAATTTTAACGATTGCTCTAAGAAACACTTATAAATTATTAAAAGATGTAATCCTAAATTATAAAACTTAATAACTTAATATTTAAATTTATCGTGACAATATAAAAAGTTATACATTAAAAGTAGTGTATATAATGTAATCTAAATAATCGTTTTGTTCTTTAAGTACAAAATTCAGTTAGTGTAATTAATAGTTTATTGTAATTATTTATACCACTCTAACCTCAAAATCATAACTTTAAGATGATTTTTCGGCTCTCGTGGTATAAAATACGGTTCGATACTGGTGCGTAAGGTGATTTTTCGTCTCACGAGGCAAATAACCACCTTCCACACCCGTATCGAAATGTACTATTAAATAAGAATTACAAAAGTATTTGTGATGATTTCTTAAAAAGTCCAAATAATCTTTCAGATAATATTATTTTGAATACTAAACATTTGCATGTTGAATTTTTGTTAATAATACTAAATTAGTCAGACTTTATTTAAGTTACAATAGTAACAGCTTTGTGAAGTACTTTATTATAAAACTCTTAATATATTGGCGAGTTTTATCAATAAATTTGAAAATAACCATTTTCTTTATTCAAGTATGTTAAATTATAGACATTCCCGTGAAAATTTATTAACTAAATATTGGAATGTATAACGCATAAATATTGATTTGGCATAAAAAGTATACAGACTTTGAGTCATGCATTGCAATAGAACTTTTGGAGGTGTATACTGGCAACTAAAAATATATTCCATTAGAAAAATATATTTCATTAGGAAAATCGAGGTTTAATTTTTACAACTTTTTCTAATACAAAAAATTTCAAATAAAAGACATTATTTTCTGTATTAACTTACTATTTTAAGATAATAGGAAAAAAGAAAAACTATGTGTTACAAAAGTATACAACTTTCAAGCTTTTATTATTTGTATCTTCTTCAATTTTTTGTTTGTCCTAATGGCAACAAACTACGAGTATTGAATTTTTATTCTTAGTTACCAGAAAACACTTTCCAAATTTTATAAAAATTCTTGAATTAAAGCATATGTAGATTACATATTGTAGTACATAAAACTTGCAGTTACTGTCAATCTTTCAACCTATTTCTTGAAATTGAACGTACGATCTCATGATTAAGCATTGTCTCTACATCGGAATCCGTATCAAAATACTCGCAGCTAACTTCGCTCGAGATACTCTAAATCGTGAATCCAAAATCTCGTTAGAACTAAAAACTAAATGAAAAACTTCACTCCGGAGCGTCAGGTTGCTTGGACCGGCGCTTCTTGCAGCCGCGAATGTGGGAGTTGAGGACGAACTTGTGCCTGAACCTGCGCTCACAGATCGGGCAAATCTCAGCCGGGACGACTCCGCACTCGAGTCGCTTGTGACGGCTCAGTGAGGTCACCGCCCTGTAAGATTTCCCGCAACGATCGCAAACGTGCAGCAACCTCAGTCCATCCGGTTCCATTAGGTTTGGATTCTTGTAGGCTGCAGGTTCGAAGCTCGTTCGATAGGGAGGCTGCAGCAGAATCGGTGGCAGCAGCCCTGAAACAAGTCGGAAAAAAGAAGAGAATTAGCAGATAAAGATGAGAGAGATTTTGATTTTGGGCCGGCGAAGATTCGAGGCTCGCTCGCACCGTGTTCTTGGTTCGGGACTGTTACGAATAGTATTTTACATTTTACAAGAGAATTCATGAACACGGACATTTTGTACTTTACCTTGAGACTTGGAATGGTGTCCTAGTGTCTTTCGCCTTTGAATGGTTATTTCTAATAAAAATTTTGAATGTAGAAAAATTAGTATTTCGTTTTTAATCTCGTTATGACGTTATTTATTGTGCGCATCGGTTTTTTACAAGTTTAACTTATTCGATAACAGCCGTTCTCATACAATTTTTGTAAGAGGGACAGACTGTAACTGAAGTATTAGTTCACGAAAGAATCTCATAATACATTTAAGAATTAACCTTTCTTACTTTGTAAACCTATATTACTCGGAACAATTCGACTTTAATACATAATATTACTCCAATAATGTAATAACGCTGTTATCTTACAACAATCAACATAGCATTGCTTCTATCAACATTTTTTCTCCCTCCAAAGTCTAAAACACACCTCGCGTTCAAATAAACCTCTCATTACACCAACTCAGATAATCACGAAAGCAAAACAACAGTCAGCCTTAACACTTCACATCTGCCTTCGACGCCTGCACGAGCGCATGTGCTGGGTGAGCTTGAAGCGATGGCTGAAGCACTTGCCGCAGTGCGGGCATCGTTGACGCGGCTCCACGCCGCATTCGAGCCTCTGGTGACGCTTGAGCGAGGTGATCAACTGATAATACTTGCCGCAACGCTCGCAATGATGCAGCAGCTGGTTGCAGGACTGCTGCTGAGGTTGAAGCCTCGAGACATCCAGCACACGTAGACGCGCGCGCGGCTGTCGACCTGCAAGAAGAAAGCAGAGGGAAGCTCTGTGTGTTGTGCTTTTTTTCTTTTTATTTCTGGTTTTGCTTTTCAGAGGGGAATACGGGAAATTGGGACTTTGCTAGTAGTGGAGTTGTTGAAGAAAAGCTGGCTAGATTAGAGGAAGAAGTAGTGACAGAATGGGTACTTTTTACTAGTATTTGATGGAAAAGATTTCTTCAACTTTTTTTATTTGCCAAGGCATGTAAAGCTTGCGAATGTCTATTTTTAATTAATTAATTATTGAAGAACAAAAGTACTGCTTGTTATTGTGCCCAATTTTATTATTCAATTTTTTTCGAGTGTACAAAAATTTGAGTAAGCTGAAACGTTAAAATTTTTACAAAAATAGTAAATTCTTGGTATTAAGCGATATTAATAGGGATGATTTAAAAAATACATTAAACTAAAGAAAACTTGCATGTGGCGCGGTCGCTTATTTACAGATGCCATTAAAAAACGTTAAGTAAGGACAATTTATAGAAAAAACACTTAAGTGATAACAACAAATGATTATTTTCATATCATTAAAAAGATTTTTATTCATAACCTAATGCATTCAATAAATTAACATTGAAATTGTTCTCAATACATTATATCATATTGTCAATACTGCCCACATGTATGCATTCTCTCACGCACTCACACACAAATAAGTATTTGACAAGAAAAGCACAGTCAATGCGTAAAAAAAAAGAAACGGCGAGCATTTCATCTTTTACAGCCGCAAGTCTTTCTAGGGAGCTTACGTTGCAATCATCCATATGCATTTTGATCAGGAGGATTTACTTTAACTTTTTACATAAATTGTGGGAGAATTTGTCGGGCAGGTCTCGCTTTTCAGTTATATCTATTGAGCAACATTGCTCTCAATAGAAGTGTCAATTAAATTTCGGGTGCATCAGGAATACCACACAATCCATTCACGAACTCGATCCCGCCACCGTAAAATCCCGAAAGTATTTCTAAAAAATTATGTAGGAGATTATTGTTCGTATAATTAATGTGTTTATTGGGAAATTTTATTGATCCTTGACGAACAAATGATGTTACTATGATGTTGTTAAAAGTTGATTAGTCAACTCCCCTTTTCAAGACTTTTTTAATAAAAAAGTCAGGTTAGAAAGTCAAGTTAGGCTTAGATAGCTGCTGACAATGGCTTTCCGCCACAGCTCCTTAGCCATTTTGATTGCACGATTGTTATCGTCTAGTAAAAGTTTTACGATGTATGTGTGCGGAGTTCTTGCGAACTCACGATGTTAATTTTAAGTGTTTTTTATTAAAAAAGTCTTGAAAAGGGGAGTTGACTAATCTCCCGAAACGTCGACTTAAATAAAGAACTTTTAACAACATCATAGTCCCAATATTTCTAAAAAAGTCTCCCGAAAATTTTAGATTGACGAGGACTCGAACCCACGCTTCTTGGATCGAGCACTGAGCAGTTCATTAATGAAATTCCCACGGCTGAACCTTGCAGATTGACTTCATGTGACGGGTGAGGCTATGCCTCCTGTTGAAACCTCTGTGGCAAACGAAGCAAACGTATGGCCTCTCGCACTCTTTGAAGTTCTTGGGTCTTTGATGCGGCCACGACTGATTAAACTGGATGCGCGGATAAAGAAATAGCGGAAAACCTGAAGAACAAAAAACAAGAGCCTGGCGTTAGTGTGGGTCGAGGAATGCCGAGTGCGCGTGGATAGATACGTGGACAGTACTCGTGTTTCTTAATTAGAAAGGAAAATTACTATGATTGAATGAAGGTTTCAAAGTTTATTTCTGTTATCAATCTGTATCATTTTTTTGTCTCCTGCTACGTACACAGTTGAATGGAAAAAACGAAGAAGAAGTAAGGACTGTACTAGTGAAAAATCGACTTATCGTAAGGCTATAATTAATGGTTACAATTTATATTATTTTGAAAATTTTAATAATTTTGATCCAACTTTTCAAAAGCTGAAATAAAAATTTTATAATTATTTTTTACAGCTTCAGAACAAATAATGTAATAATTGTCTAATGTTTTTCAAACTGAAACATATTAAATAGGTTAAATAATATTAAAAAGTTAAAAAATTTGAATCTACAAATTTTTCGTCTAGTGTTGAAACTGGTTACTTTTTTTGAATGATTATATCCCTTTGAAAGGTCTTTTGCTTTATCCAAAATTGAAAGAAAACTGGAAGTGTTCTGAAACAGAATAGAAATAATCAAATTAGTGAAAGGGCACGTAAAAATTAGTTCACCTAAAAAAACTTTATTAAAATTATCATTTTGTGTTGGATTTTAAAAGAAAAATATTGTCAATTTCTATTTAAATAATTTATTACAGTGTTTTTGTTATTACAAATTTTACAAAAGAATTAGAACTTAGTATCGCTAAAATTTTTATTATTTGTTAATAAAGAACCTTCTTTATGTTAAAAAAATTTACTTCTTATCAAAAGTTATAAAAAAATTTATAAATTAGTCATTCAATTTCCATAACTCCCACACTTACTTGAGTAAGAAAATAAGTCTATACAACAAAAGTAAAGTAATTCAAATACATCTAACTGTAATACTTTGAACAGACAGCTTTTGTCTTATGTAATTCTCAAACTACTTGAAACTAAACTGTCATAAACTTTCTGCAAACGAGTATTATAATGCCTACATAGTACGTTATCTTTAAACGTACCCTGGCTCTAAATGGTTTTCAAAGACCTGTCTAGACCTACCGAGGCCTTTACACAAATTTTCATAGATTCTTATAGATTCCAGACAGACTCAGAACGGCCTCAATAATAAACTACCAAGGTAAAGCCTACAAAAAAACCGGTATAAAAATAAAGTATAAAAGAAACTAGTCTCTCGAATCAATCGCTCTCCAAGCATGAACAAAAGCAATCGCTCTCGTCATTCCATCCCGGGACGATCAGCTTGAGCATAACCAGTCGCATCGTCGTCTAGGTGAACCTCGGCGAGTGTATGTACGAGGAGAGATGGGACTGGAGCCGGTGCTTGTACTTGAAGCGCTTGCCGCAGAGGTAGCAGGCGAACTGCGGCTCCTTGCCGCAGATCCGCTCGTGCGTGTAAATCGACGACTTCCTGGCGTAGGTGCGCCCGCAGTTCTTGCAGGCGTAAACGTTCTGCGGCCCGGCTGCAAAACAGAGGAGACATTTTTCACGTTACCACCGATTCACACGACTCGCTCTCTATGCTCGCGCGCTGGTTTTCTTTTCTCATCGAAGGGTTAATGACAGACTGCAGAGTTGGGGGGATCCGGTTGGAGGGTGGGAGGAGTAGTTAATTTGAGAACTCGGCCGGGGATTGAAGGTTTACTGTACAAAGTATTGTTATTGTTGTTAGACATTTTATTTTAGTATAAGTTTATGTACAGGTGAGTCGTGTTGGTTTTTGTGAGCGAAGATTTGGATTAGGCGTTGAAAATTAGTGAACATGTTTTGTTGTGAACAAAATGGATGATTTCGTCTTGTTTGTGATTAAAATTGTCAATTAGAGGTTTTTTCTGAAAGTGAAATATTTCATGGTACAATTATGATGAATAAATAAAGCGGAACGATCGATTTTAAAGTTTTTATGTTCGTTAATGCCTTGACATTGCTGGTAACAAATTTATCTTACAAAAAAATTAAGTTGGTATTGTAAAATGTTAATCAAATGTAAATGTACTTATTTAGTACTGTCGTTACGAATTAATTTAGTTTTACTTTCTTATAAGTATTTAACAGAAAACATATACACTTTTTTTAAATTTATAAATTTACAAAATATTATCGTTTTACATAGAATTTTATGCAAATAATATTACTTAAACAAACGTATTACATACGTTATACGCGCTTCAAATATCACTATGTAGATAGATATGTAGATCAGTACAGTCGAAAAAATTTCGAGAGAACTAACCAAAGAGCCAATTAATCTGGTAACACGTCACTAGCATCGCTATCAGTTTATTACAAGTAATTTTTTATTCACATCAAATTCATAAGCAACATGTATATATACATGATAAAATAATTACAAATTAATATTATATTATTAATTACAAATTGCAAATAAAATATTTAACAAGAGTTTCTAATTAACATTAAACATGACAAGCATCAAGTTCCTCAATATTAAAAACTAAGTTTCACAACTCTATCAACATAAAACATACAAACAAAGCTCGTTCTTCTACCAAATCAACAAACCGATCGCTACGCTATTTGATCTTGTCTATGTATGCGCGGGTTGTTCATGTGCCTGTAGAGATGATGTTTGTGCTTGAAGCTTCTACCGCAGAAGCAGAAAAACGTCGGCTCTCTGCCGCACTCGACCCGCCTATGCAGTGCCAAAGAGTCTTTGCGCGCGTAAGACTTCCCGCATTCGCATCTGAACCTGTCTCCGGCGCCGAGGAAACCTAGAAACACGATAAATTATAAAACTCAATAGGATCAACTTTTTATTTTCGTTGATTGGAGAGCATATTTATAAAGATTGCCGGAAGTGAATGCGTAAAATTCGTTTGATCGAACGATAAAAATAGTACTTGTAAATTATTTTATTAATTTAATCGGAATTCTCAGGTTTACAAAATGAGTTTTTAATATCTTACACAATAGTTGTACTTTCGCCTCTAGCTTATACAAAAATATTCAGACGAAGTATTTATTTTAATATCAGTACAATCTCGTGAGCCTGCTCTACATCGCAGACCAGTAGGAACAACGTTCATTTCTTAACGAGTGTACAAAACATGGCACTTATAACACGTTCGAAGTTAACAACCAAATTGAAGAGGTCAAAACTTATCGGCTACTGAAAAATGTAGAAAAAAATCGCGAACAATGACGGTCTCCTCGTCTACGTTTCGCACTTGTGAATAGTCTTGCGATGCTTCAACAGATGATGTTTG
The DNA here is from genome assembly GCA_030522685.1 of Eupelmus azureus. Lineage (NCBI taxonomy): Eukaryota > Metazoa > Arthropoda > Insecta > Hymenoptera > Eupelmidae > Eupelmus > Eupelmus azureus. The sequence goes on from JAPYZA010001666.1 coordinate 29,945, forward strand.
TGCTTGAATCTCTTTCCGCAGAGATCGCAATTAAAACGCGGCTCGATGCCGCATTCCATGCGTTTGTGCAGGTTAAGCGACTCTCGCCACTTATAGGTTCGGCCACAGCTGCAGGAATACTTTCGCCCGGTCTCCGCGAATCCGTCCGCCGATTGATAATAAAAACCTAGAACAGCAATAAATTAAGGTCCGGTTTAATTGTAGCTCTGGGTAAGCTTGCTTTTATTAACCCGCTGAAAGTTACTTCGTAGTTATATACTAACTCGGGCGAAAATTATTTTTACTCCGAGCGACTCGATTTTTTGCAAATGAGAAATGTAACAGTGGAAAAAGCATTCACAACGTTTTCTTTTAAGTTATGAAACGGTGGCGGTCGGCTGAATTGAATGGAAAAATATTATTGATTAACGACCGTATGAAAAAAGATCATTAAATTATTGTATTTAAAAAATTTGTTTATTGATTTAAATTATGAAATTCTCATTTACGCAAAACTTACGATAAATTGACTTAAATCTACGGAAATCGTTGATCAATACGTATCTTTGAATGTAAAATATACGTTGTATAAAATTCAAGTTTTGCGATGTACAAAGATATTTAAGTACTTTGTGAAGACCTATATTTCTATTGAAAATAAGAAAGAAACAGTAGGCGTTTATAATAAATTTATATTGTTTATTTACATATAAAATATAATAATAGTAGTATCAACCAAAATAATATATAATTTTGATTTACAAAAATAAGAATTAAAATAACATAAAGTTAAAACAATTAAAAATTTTCTGAAATGGTATTATAATTATTAAGTTATGAAATACTGATAAAAACATCTAAGGTTGCCTTAAATAAATTATCCAAAAATTTTTTAATATTGAAAACAAATAAGAGAGGAATCTTCCACTGAAGGTCAAGGGAAGGTCATTTCTATACTATACGCGCATTTTGAGTTTTCGTCTGTTTATAAATGTCGTTAAGAATTCCAGTGCATTTACTCAACGATAAATTTGTTTATCCATTGGTATTCTGATTTTAGTCACAATAAAACCATTATAGCGACCATTATAATCATTATAATTTATTTTTATAAATCTTCTTTTACAGAATGAATTATGGTTGAAGGATATCTAGGTGCTGATTTTTGAGCACAGTGTTGTAGAGGGCAAGCACTGCAAGGGCAAAGGTTTCGTTTTAATCGTAAGATAGGTAGAAGCAATATCAGAATCCAATACTTGGTCTGCGCCTTTATTTTATGGTGATCTACAACCGATGCCTGATCGTCACTTACAATATTTCTAAAAATATTTCTCTATTGAACCTTGCATAACTCCAATTATTTTTATCTGTAATATTCTATGACTTACCAAATTCTAGCTTCCAATGAAACGTTTTCTTAAACTATCGTAAAATATTCGTAGTCTCTTTTCTGAAGTCAATGACTGCAGTCTTGTAATTCATGTTCGCCATGTTGCAGTTGCGATCTCGTTATGTGAAAAATGCTTGTTTTAATTTAGTAGCCACTTCTTCTATATACAGCATGCTACTTTCACACACTTTCGTTTAATTTAAATCTTGATATACTTTACTTTATTCACATATAAGCTGACTTTTTTTACGAAACTTTCTTTGCCAATTCAAACAAATGCTTTTTGTATCTTGATATTATTTTCTTAATCATTGACCAGTTCCAAATGCTTTTGGGGAATTATTTATAAAAATAATACAAATAATCAATTGTAAACTATAAGTAATAAATTAAGTGAAGGATAATTGTACATAACTTAAGTTACTAAATAAACTTTAGTCTGTATTGAGTACTCCATGTCATACGTTTAGTCGATTTTCTGTCCCAACTGAGGCTTAGCTTGACCAACCAACTTAACCTACCAAAATGATTGACCCACCATTAGCTAGGTAAGTGAAAGATGTGCCATATATTTTGCAGGTAAAGAAAAGACCTTTACTCTATTGAATATTAATGTAAGTATACTAGTCGACTGCGTTTTAATATTGTATCCTATTGTAACAGAATATAACAAAGTTCAGGACAAACAGTTTACTTCATTGAAATCTTTCGAAAAAGAAGATATTGTAAAGAGTAATACATTGTAATATATAACAAAAATAATTTCAGATTTTTTACAGTCCAATTCAAGTAATAACAAGAAATTCTAAAATATTTTGTACAACATTAAAATAATTTTTTTTTCTTCAATTCTGGCTATTTAATTAGATAGTGTTTATGCTTAAAAATGTATAATTAGTTATTATGCATTTATGGTTGAATTATATAAACTGGCTAGATCTTTATATCCAAACGTACAATATAAGTTACGTTATATGAAGTACTTATTGTCAACAAAGGGTTTGGAATAAGATAATTTAAATATAATATAAAAATTTAATTTTAAAGGTTCATTTTTTAAACAGGAACATTTTTACAAATTAACTCGAAGATTCTTATCCTCAAAATGTAATAAATAGAAATCGAAATAATAATAACATTAATAAATACAATAATTCATATAATGACCATTGAGCACATCAACACCAAAATAAAAAACATTACGTAGTTTTTCGTGATTTATAATAACTAATTCTATTGAATTATTTCTAATAGTTTCCTCTCCATCAAACCAAATAATAAACAAACTCCGATAAATTTTTCAGAAACAAAGAATCACTAACGCAACGTTCTGTGTACACCTCTCAGATGGTCCTGGAGGTGATGCTTGTAATTAAACCTCTTGGTGCATTTATCACAGCTGAAACGACGTATGCCACCGCACGCGTTGCGCTGGTGATGGCGCAACGCACTGGCACTTTGATAAGTTCGGCCACACTTGCAGGCGCACTTGAACTTTTTCACAGTGATGAATCCGCTGTGCGCACCTCGATTGCTGTGATCTGAAACAGCGCCAAAAAAGTTTTCTGTGCCAATAATAGTGAATGAAAATGGTTCTACATTTTAATGGGTACATTTTAAATGTGTAGGCAACTCTCGTGTGACTTTCAAAAAGTTAGAATATTTTTTTTACCTTTACATAGCGGAGTGCATTTTAGGCCATTCAAATTGAAAGCAAAGACCATTAAAAATGTTATACGTATTTATTATTTACAGTGACGTACATTTTGTTCTTTTTTTTGTATTTTAAAGACTGAATACCATACAGATGAGTTAGATATTAAATTCGAGAAAGGTTATAGAAAAATATATCTGAGAATTAATAAAAAGATTTGTTATTAAATCTTTCTAAACAGAAATTTTCTTAAATTATAATATAAATTACTTTTATGTAGGCATAATTTATATTTAACGTAAGTACTAATGCAGTTGATCATGTTATTGAATCATATCAATAAATATAAACGCCAATATTACATTCACTTTAGTATACAGACATAGCGCGTAAAGCAGCTAACAGTAATGTAGTATCACTTTGCTTTCTCAAAATTAATTAAGAACTATATTATATTATACCATTTAAATATGAAGTATTTTTTACACTATATTCTTTATTAAATAATCAACATTTTTATTAATATTTATAAAAATGGTATTCTATAAAAAATATATAAAAGATGATTAATTATTTTGTGTATTTTAAATAAATTGTTTAACGTAGACTAATATTCTCTAATATTCATATTAGGTAATTACACTATGTACAGTAATACATAATTACATTATGTATTCCGCATGCTAAAATTCATGATCTACAGATACTTAATGTATGCCATATTATAAAATTGTTAACATACGCATACATCGCGTCAAGTGTCCTTCTTATCGTGTCTTAGCTGATTTGTACGATTGAATAGTCTTTTTTAAGGAAAATATACAAAAGTTTCTACTTGAAATGAAAATAATTCAGTCTAGAAATATACTGAATAAATTTCCAATAATAAAATTCAAATTAGAGAAAGCAAACTTCAATTTGCAGTTTTCAGAATTAATAACTAATATTCACGATCAAAGCCATGCTTGTTGAAAGTTAAACAACAAAAATGTATTAATAATCTTCAAATTCCGCAGTTCGTAATTTAGATGATTTTCTGTACACATTTGTTGCCATAAGCATATTCCTTTAATTTTTTTACCACTCTACCCTGGTAGAATGTCAACGGGATTCACCCATTAAGTTATTAATAATTAGTTAGAATCATTAGCTGAAAACTAGGCAGTTAACTAAATCGATTATACTCCCCTAATCCTAGAATAGTAAAGTCGTTATAAAATAAAAATAAGCTTTTTTAAACACAAAAAACGCTCGTTGTTTGATTAAAATTTGAACTGATAATCTGGAGATTTTTTAAAAAACTTATGTAAAAACGAAATTCAAAATTTTACTACTATAAAGATTCCACTTTGTGGAAGTAATATCTCAGTCATAAGAGAAAAAATTAACCTTACAAAACAATAGATATCACTAAACTGCTTCTAACTATATACACAAAGTCCCATCTTAAGCAGTCTATTCCTACCATAATTTCACAAAGCTGTCCTACCAGAAAGGTAAACCAGATCCATTGCTTCCGAATCTGAGAATCAAGAACTTTTAGCGATCCCACCCCTACCTGCCAAACTAAATCATTTTTAGCAAGTTACAAACTTCATCTGCCTCACTAAATCATTTTTAGCCAGTTATGAATTCTGATCATATGCTGCTGAAGATGGTGTTTATGCTTAAAGCGATTGCCGCAAATCTCACAGTAGAACCTGCGCTCGACGCCACACTCGTGTCGCTGATGGTGGATCAGGGCTCCCTTGGATTTGTAAAACTTGTCACAGCGCTCGCACATAAAAATGCAGTTGAGGCAACAATCTGTAACAGAAAGCGAGACGCAAGCTTGTTAGTTAAGATAATTGAGGAAAGTCGTTTGTCTATCTCCTGGTAGCGGCTCGAGGGAAAAGAAAAATCGAGAGTTGGAAATTAAGACGAAATTTCAAGACTCAAACGATTTATTTACAGTAAAGGTGTTTTTTCTTTTTTACATTCGCATTCGTAATTTAACATTGTTTTGTTTTTGTGATGTTAGGTAAACGTAGTTCATTTTGAATTGCATTTGTACAAATTTTCAGTGGTAGTCGAGAATGACATTCAATCAAGAATATTTTAATTTATAACAATAATGGTTAGTATGCTGGGAACATTATAAACATGCTGTTTAAAAATACATTATCGATGTTTGGAAAAACGACTATGTATGAAGATATTACATTAAAAAATTATTATTTTCACTATAAAATGGTACGCATGTGTTTTAACAAATAATGATATATTGAAAAAATTTAAAACTTGTCAATTTAATTTGATACTTCTTTTTCAATAGAGATGAATACTTCAAATTTAGATTAGAAGGGAGTAACACCACCGCGAATGTTACCTAGTCGAGGCAATTTGAGAAACTTTTTATTTTTTAGATAAAATAATAGAAAAACTTTCTAGTAAAATATCACAATTATTATACTTTCAATACTAAAATAAATACATTTTTATTATTATTTCTACAACAAATTTCATTTTTATATGATAAACAAGTGTTAAAATAGAGGTTTATCATAATTATCTCCATTATTTGATCGACCATGCGTTATTCTTTATTTAACCATAGATGGGTAACATTTTTTGAAATATACTGTTTAATATTTAATTACTTTTATTAAAAACGAAACTTTTTTCATTTTTGTAAACTACAAATGAGTAATTTAAGCCATATTTACAATTTAAAAATTTATTCTAAGTATTTAAAAAAGTATTTAACAAATCATTTTAAACAAAAATGAATGAAAAATAGGAAAAGCATTAAAAAAAATGTTGATGTTAAATACTTGTCTATATATATTGTTAACTTTCAAAAGAATATTTGTTTCATACCCTGCTCAAGTTCTAATTTCATTAACTACCACAAAAAATAATATTTTTTTTAGTATAATTTATCTTCATTTCGTTTTTAAATTATTTAATACTTATAACTTATGCTGGAGATATGTATTTAAAAAATAGCCTGATCACCTTCATCTTTAATTGTATAGATGAATGTCACATAATTTAATTTTATTTAAGTTACAACCTATAAACTACATATAGACTAATAAAAAGAAAGATACTCAAGTCTAAGTTCATGAGGTTAGATTCAACAGCTCATTAACTTAGCTCATCATTAACCATAATAAGCGTAATTTAACGAATGTCAACAATTCGTTTCCTTAAGGCAACTTTTGCACACAAATCTCGCAAAAACGAAAACACGGCAAAATTGGCCAATAATTGATCGCCACAAACAGGCCTCTACAACAAAAAAAGGTGACTTACACACCAACAATATAAAAAATACGCGCATAACGTCATCAACTCGAATATACAAAAATAAAATAAAATCCTCGGCAACCACTCAGAATGCCTCTGTGGCTCAGTTATTGGCATCGTGCGAGTGGGCCGAGGCCATGTGTTGATTCAGCACGTCCCGGCGCTTGTACTGCTTGTGACAGAGATGGCAGTTATACTTGACGTTGCGGCCGCACTCGGCCTCCCTGAGATGTCTCAGCAGGGACTTCTTCCACATGTACTCTTTGCCACAGCAGTTGCAGGCGAAGGTTCCGCCGCTACCGCTGCTGAAGGACTGTTGCTCCATACTGGCACCGCCATAAGACTGCTGCAGGTGCATTTCTAAATTGTCAGCGTACGACTGAAGCTCCAGGTTGCCACTGTAAGACGTCCACGGAGGCTCCAGCATGCCAGCGTACGTCTTTTCCAGTTCTGCAACACAACAACAAAGCGCTCGATTGGCGTGTGTGGTGGCTCAGTGGATGAGGGCTGGGTTCGTGCGGGAATGTGTCGCCAGGACGTTGGGTTGCAGTTTCGTAAGAGAGAGAAAATAGGGCCGTGAGTTGGAGGGATTGCGAGGGGCTGAGAGAAAATTGTGCGAGGTTCGCGAGTGTAGGGCGGATCTAAGTATAAACGACGCGAGTGGTGTGGGCTTTGGAAAAGATTGTATTCTTTGGGGAATAACTTTGAGAGATAGATAAATAAAATAAAAGTTGTTAACAGTATGAGGAATTTATTTTCGTTTCTGTCATAGCTTATAACGACGTGCTTGTTAATAAAGTATTCTAACTTGGTTCGATCGCTTGAAGAATACAAACTGGGGAGAGAATTATGATGTACAGTAAGTATGTATTGATGAACAAAAAATTGTTAAAAATCAGTATAAAATAATGACTGGCTTTCAGCTATGAGAGTGGATAAAACGAAAAGGAAATTTTAATCTCTTATAAAAATAGTATGTGCATTGATACCAACAAAATAAATATTTTAAGTACTAATAATGCATTATAAGTATACAAAAAATATTCGACTATACTATACGCATATTTGTTCATATTGGGTTTCATTAATACTTAAGTATGTAATATAAAATAATCAGTCGTAAGATCATGAAAAAAATAACGTTACCATTGGCAGTCAAATTTTGTAATGTAAAATAAATTTTCAATTTTGTTTACTCTAAGAAAACTGAATATTTCATAATTTTAGTATTTCACAGTGTTTTAGCTAAAAATAATTTCTTTTTCTTATTTATTAAATGTCAAACAATATCAAGTAACAAATCTATGAATCTTGTTTTAAGTACATCTATGTAGACTTAAATTCAATTAAATAAATTAAAAAAGAAAAAGAAAATAAAAAAATCCAACATCGTGCCAATCTGTTAAAGCACAACCCATTTACATTTCACAAGAAGGTATCAAATCCTCCTTAAATCTCCAACCGCTGTCTAAAGATTCCATACTTACAACGACGCAGAAAAAAAAAGCAAACATCAGCATGACTTCACGCAAAAACTAAAGCATAAAAAAACCACTCTGTTTCAGCGTCGTCGAGCCGCGGGCTTGTCGACGCAGAGCATGTTGTGAACCTCTACAAGGTGTTTCTTCAACTTCCACTTATGCCTGATGCGTTGGCCGCAGATCGAGCAGCAATGCTGGGGCGCCTTGCCGCACTCCTCCCGCCTGTGCCTGATCAGCGACTGCATCCACCTGTACTCCTTGCCGCAGCCCAGACAGACGTGCCTGCCCACTCGCCTGTAGTAGTCGGGGTTGATGCGCCATTCTGCAACGATAAAAGAACGGGGGTTGGCCCTCTTTATAGGATCTTCGCCCGGCGGGGACTTTTAATACTGGTCTGTCGCCTAGACATGGGGCTACTTTGAAAATGAGCTTTATAAGGGATTGACGTACACAAGAGGACAGGAGTTGGATGAAAGTTTTAAGATTTGATGGTGGAGTGGATTGAAAAAGGCTTTGCTCTTTTGGCTTGGATTCTTTGGCTTAAAATATGAAACCTGAAATATTTCGGTGTTTTACTTCGACGGTGGCGACCCTAGAGTCTTAAATATGCTCCAGCTAAACACAACAGTCCAAAAAACTTAGTTTTACTTGAATTTTTGTAACTTGGTTAAGATATCTAGTTTACAATTATTTAAAAAGGTGACTTACAGTGCAAAAAGTTAGCTCTTATTTAAGCCTTCATATATGTCGAACGATATATTATATAAAAATTTACAAATAATCACAAATTAAACTTAATATTGCTCGTTAAAAATTAACATTGATTTTGAAGAATTATTTGCTTGATTTTTATTGTTTATAAATTTTTATTTAATAGAGTATTTTACTCATATAAGGGCTTAAATAAAAACCGACTTCTTAAATTGACACTTTAAATTGGTTTTCAAATAACTATCATATATCTTGACCAAATTATAAAGATTCAAGTTAAACAACCAATTTAAAGATTCAGACCATTCTTTTTGAGCCTGAAATGCTTAAATAATCCGCATTTGAAATTATAGGACCACTATATAAAACACCGAAACACGTGTCTCGTATTTTATGCTAAAGGATCATTTTGCAAAGTTTCTTCGAAATCCATGACCCTGAGGTGGAATACTATTCTAGTAAGTTAAAGCTTCGGTAAAATGATTAGTTTGATAATATGTTAGTTATGAAAAAATACCCTATCGTGAATTTCTGATATTTTATAGATAAAAATTATTAAAATTATATATGACGAACTGATTGTGTTTATACTATAGAGTAATTTTTCTCATTACTATTTACTGACTGCGATTTTATTTTGGGCTACTTTTTGCTTCAAATTCAAATTATATTTCAGGAATGTACAGAGTTGCCCAACAAGAAAATTTCATGTAAATTTTAAGTTATTTAAAGTACAAGATGTCAAAAGTATACGTTTGAATGAAATAATATTCTAGACTAGATTATATAACTACTGTATATGAGTGAAATCTATATATCTTAATCTTATTTTAAAATAACTAGAAAATAAAAACCATTACAAAGTGTAATTAAAAATATTATTAAATAACTTTTAAAACAAATTTTCTGAACTGGTTTTATGTTACAAAGGGAAGCATGTTTACTTACATAAATTATTAGGAAGATCCAATTATTTTCATAAATAAATATCTGACTTGCGAAATTCAAACGATTGCTACACAAACTGACAACCAGCAATAATCTGTCTTAAAAATAATACAAACTGTTTACATAAACTTAATAAAATATCAACAATTAAAAAAGCATTACAGTATACAAATATTCAAAAAGCCACGAGTACCTCTCAACTTATAATTTTTATTTCATTTTATCACATCGGTTAAAAATGAAAGTCGGTAGCAACTGATTCAACTGAAAATGAAAATCTCGTTTTTATTAAAAATAATTCCGACAACATTCGCAAAGTCAATAC